>JADBJO010003513.1:0-25000 GCA_016801955.1 Conus betulinus
ATAAATTTATGTATGAAGAGTGTGGGTCACAAATGTTATTTATGTATGAGCCATCATAATACCCCTATATTCGGCACATGATCGAGGATAGAAAAGTGTATGCCTGTTGTCGATAGTTAAGCCGTCCATCACAGGAACGCACAGTGGGGGGTACTGTCGTGTTGCTAGACAATCAATACCTAGGCTTAATAGATGATGCCCTGCATGCTGACTCATTCACCCAGTCCCCCAAACAACAAGCAACGATCATGCCATGCTGAGGATTAGGCATTGCATGAACGAGCCTGCTAACATTTTTGTAATTGGAAAGACGCACGACTATGGGGACAATTACTACCTGCGCCAATTAATGCAATCACTGAACAAGTTAATCTAGCGTACTCAACAAGAGAAGCAATTACACGCACGTGATGAATAAAAGCACGTAAAATGACAGGATGTGAGTGGGACAGCGTGTAAAAGACAGGGGGTATAGATTTCGTTTTTGGATCCAGCCTAATCGTTCATGTTGGATACATGGTTAGTGATTCACCAGATGAGGTCTCGTCTTGTCAGTGTATCTCTTGTAGCACGGTGCCGTACGACAACCCATCATCACACAGTGACACAGAGGTAAACTTTGGCCACTGTACGGTTTGACACCCCCCTTATAATTATCAGGAGTCGATTCAGATGTACATGTCTTGGGTTTATGCACTGTACGGATGACGTTAGTCTACCTAATGACGATTTGCGTCATTGATTCCGGAGGTCTCTTTCATGAATCAGATAATGGCAAACAGCTCCGGAAGTTTCAGAGTGTTTTGAATGTTTTGACCACTTTGATTAAAACTGCATTATGGTAAGGGTTGTCGATCCCTCCCAGAGTGCTTAAATGTGTCGTCCATTGGATTAACTACAATAATGATGTGTGAGGATTGTCGATCCTTTTTAGAAAGTTCACATACAGTTTGTTTGGCTGTCATACGTCATAGTCTTGTACGTTTAAGAATATTCCATACTTGAAACATATGTGAGTGTGCAGAAGAGAACTGAAAACTGAAAGTGGTTTGATGACAAAACCCCCGACACGCTTTATTTTAGGCACCAATGCGATAGTCATTTATCGTTGTGTGATTTGTAATTCATCTGCCGTAATTAACTTGACAAGACTTTGACATTGTTACCAGAATTCGACATTTTTCTGTGTCCGGATCGCTGCGTTTCCACGAGAGACCGGAACCAGATCCGTATCCGCAAAGCATTTCAGACAGCCTGCTTGAAGCTCGCCGCGGGTGTCGTCTAAGGAACGAAACAGTTTGATCATGTCTAGGAACAGGAAGTTTGGTTCTTCTCTAGTCGTAACAGCTCGTGTCGCTTCTCGGATGACGTCACACAATCTCACCTTGACCCTGCTCCACCTCTCATGATAAGTGTGTGCTGCCCTTCCCTATTCTTTTTACTGCAACCAATATCAAGTGTATTGAGGGGGGAAAAAGAAAGAAAGAAAACTGACCCACAGGAAACATTTTTCACGTCTCTGACTGCCTTATATATTACCTACATACATATATATACTATATATATTATAGATAATATATATATATATATATATATATAATATATAGGATATATACATATATCATACATATATACATATCTTATATAGATATATATATATATCCGCCTACTGGTATCCCGATTAGCGAAGGATGACGTGGCATGATAATAGCAAGGGAGACAGCAGACAATGATGGGTTAGGGTCTGCAGTGTTGTATTCTACCCCATCTCTATCGAAGCTCGTGTATAATCACTCCCTCCTTGCCCCCTCCTTCTCCCTCCCCCCCACCCACACCCCCCCCCCCCTCCCCTTTCTTTCCTTAGGGCCGCCCGTATCTTCTCTGTTGCGCGTGGGATAAGAGCCTATCGCGCATACCACCACCCCGCACCTGCCGGCAACATCCAAATCTGCCGCCCCACCTCTCCCCAATAGTTTCTTTCTCCCCCACCCCACCATTTCCCACTACGTTCTTCATGAAACCATTCTCGCTCCAAAATGAACAGCTCACTCGCACATACAGTCCCTTACCTTGTCTCTCTCTCCTTCCTCCCACTGTGCCATTTTATTAATTAAACCTGTCCTCAAGACCCACATAACAAACTCTAGCGCCCCATCTGCACCACCCGTGACTTGCCATCCTGGCTTTATGTCGGCCTTTTCTGTTGTATACTGCTCACATGTTCAATGCCCGCGATGTATTCTAAAAATGCGCCATCACCACAAAATGTGAAGGAGCAAGTGACGACTTCTCTTCTTTAAAAAAACAAAACAAAGCAAAACAAAAACTTCCATGGCGTTTGATTCTGATTGTTGCATACAGATTCATTTTCTCATAATAAGTGCCTACTTTTTTATAAAAAGAAGAACCCCCAACCCAAAAAAAGAGGACCCGAGAGAAGATAAGGACATTGCGATGTACTCATAGTTCTTGTTGAATTAAGGCAAGGCTGTCAGCTGCTAGCTTCATACGCTAATTTGATTAACCATGAGTTAATTCGTCTTGTCTTATTTTTCGCTACTATTTATATAATGTGGCGTATGCACTTTTATATTTAGTAAATTTATCCTATTTATATTTAGAAATACTGCCCAATAGAAATCCATTATATGATTTGATCTTGACAGAAAGCAACTTGAGTTTTGATACAATATTTGCATATATACCTGATCATGCATTTTATCGGTGTATAAACAGCAATTATTATTAATGACATAAAATATGTCAGGAGAGTACAGTTCTGTAATACTGAAAATACTTGCTGGACAACGTTTATTGGAGGTGTTCTACCATCATGATTGTGTTCTATCTTCTATGCATGGAGATATTATGGAAGCAGTCGTAAGATGAGGGTTATGCCGATTACTATTCCCTCTGATCACGTCATTGTACAGTGTCCAACTCTGGGGCTGGTAGCCACTTGATATTGGGGTCGCTCACAGTCCATGCACCAGTGACGGTATGGGCTGCAGAGAAAGAGGGAGGGGATAAACGAACCTGGATGGAGCTGCTGTGTATTAGGGGGGGTAGCAAGCCAGAATAAGCGAAATCAGGACAGGAATTGGTTATTGGATGAAAGAATAAAAATCAAGATGCAAAGCATGTAAACGTACTCCCAGCACAGTGCCAATGAGGGGGAGACAAGTTTTTTCAGTTAGTGGGAAGAAAAACAACAATCGACCAGTGCAGTGGTTTTTCCGTTATCGGATCCTTGATTTTTTAAAAATTATCATTTATAGCCATTGTAACGAGCTGTTCTGGTAAAATAAAACGTGGGGCATCATCCGTGACCCCATACTGAACAGATACCTACAAATTTTCAGACAGATCGGCCCCTGAAGTTTTGTGTTGGAGCGAGTGGAACACATTTTGACCACGCACACGGACAACCAGACAGACACACACAACACACACACACACACACACCACACACCCACACACACACACACACACACAGCCACACACTTACACACACACACGCACGCACACACACAAACACACACACACACACACACCACCACAGACACACACCAGAGCATTTCTTTTCTCGTTCCCATTGTATAAAGTACTCCCTGCTCTATAAGAACTGCGCTCTAATAAGCAACCGGGAATCGTACAAAAAGGAGGAAAAAGAAATTCTCTGGCGCATGAGGGATGGGTTACCATTTCTCTGATCACAGTATCGCAGCGGTCACACTTTTGGTGGCTGATGTCAACTTGATATTGGTCGCTCACAGTACGCCCATTGATGGTGGAAGGACGGATGAAAAAGAACGAAGGTGGGTGGAGCCCTGTGTATAGCGCTAGCCCCGCCAGAATAAACGATGATGAGGGAGGTAAGAGAGGATGGAGACTGTACTAGGGCCCAGGGAAACAGGAGAGACTTATTGGTGTGGCGGAGAAGTAAGTAATACAGGGTGAAAAAAATACAGAAAAACAATGTACCTGGGCTGGAGGCTTTCTTTCAGGTACTGGCTTTCGGTTCTGGCGTCGAGTACGATCAATGTTCTTTTGAAGGTCAGAGCTCTGGTCCGACACAGGACACTCTGATGGGGCAGTGTTTCAATAATTAAGGTCACTCTCCGGTCCCGGCCGTGCGACACTTTGGGATGTGATGTAAAGTCTTCTTAATTCACCCCATCAACAATCCGTGGTCCCTCAGTGATGGTGGTCCAGCTACAAAAGGTGTGCTTTTGTTTTATCTGTTTGCCTGTTTGTCTCTCCCAGACAGAGAACGAACGAACGAACGAACGAAATGTTGTTTATTGAGGGAAAGGATTAAGCACAAAGTCAGTGGCTTTTTTTTCATCCAGCCCTCAAACTAAGGGGGGTGGGTGGGGTGGGAAAAGAGAGAGAGAGAGAGACGAGAGAGAGAGAGCGAGAGAGATGAGAGAGATCGAGAGACCAGAGAGACAGAGACAGACAGAGAAGAGAGGATATGAGAGGGGTGAGGAGGGGGGGTGGGGGGGGGGACAGAGAGGCACTTTCAGTTTCATAACCATTCTGCAGACATTGCCCGTGATTGATTATTCTGTGACCGTTAATCAATAACAGAGAACGCCTTGCTGCGTTCGACATATTAGGTTTAATCGAATCCGATCCGGGTTGGTATGCTGATTTGCCTGAACAATCCCATCAAGGCAAACGGTGAACAGAACGCCAAGTTTGATTCAACTTTGCAAAAAAAAGATTGTGGTCATTGTTATCGGAAATTGATGTCTGTGCTGTGACTGTGTCCTATACACGGGCATAAGATGCATGCCTCGCTTTCCGTTTTTCCGAGGACCTAGTACCGGGTGTCATAATGTTGCTTTGTAGTACCTATTCATAGAAAACACAAATACATGCGGTCAAATGGCTACAGCGTAAAGGTTCGGCTGCCTAGCTGGTGGCCATGAGTTCGAATCTCTTGTGGGCTCAGCTTGTTCCCTTTTGAAAACCCTCCCTGTCCACCCCTGCAGTAAATCTGTATCTTATTCACTTCAGGGAACTGCTAAGGGCCGGCCGCCGAGAAGAAGGATGGGTTCCGCCCCCTCATAATGCCGTGCTCAAAATCAACCGTAGTTCTTGAATAGTGTCCCCCGGCCTTCAGGTTATCAGGCTGTGGGGGTCTTAAACCTTTCAGTTCAGTGCAAGAGTGGGTTATCTTAACGTCTGTTCAGCATCGATTGATATAAGACATACTCAATGGCAACAGAGATCTCTGAGAAGGTCAGACCTGCTTGCTCATTTCATCTCACCTCTCTCCTTCCACGTGTTAGAACCTAGACACTCCACTAAAACCTCCCGACCTAGTCGGGGTGTGACGTTGTGTAGTTACTAAGCAAAGAATTCTCATCCATTTTAAAACCCGAATCTGATGCACCAAGCGCTTTTTTTTTTTTTTTTTGCTGCTACATTTCACTGAATGTTTCATCTTTTTCTTTTCTGCGGATATAGCTGTGACCATTCGTATCACAAAGTACGGAATACATCCGTGTCGTAATTCTCAGAAAATTTGCAGCCTCTTTTTGCAGAACTCTTACCAAGCTGTCTTCGGAAAGAATCGGGATGTGTAACTGAGCCTGTCCGTTGTGACAGAGCCTACGCATTGTGACAGAGCCTACCCATTGTGACAGAGCCTACCCATTGTGACAGAGCCTACCCATTGTGACAGAGCCTACCCACTGTGACAGAGAGTCTGCCCGTTGTGACAGAGCCTACCCACTGTGACAGAGCCTACCCATTGTGACAGAGCCTGCCCATTGGGACAGAGCCATTGTGACAGAGCCTACCCAGTGTGACAGAGAGCCTACCCATTGTTACAGAGCCTACCCATTGTGACAGACAGCCTACCCATTGTGGACAGAGCCCTGCCCATTGTGACAGAGCCATGTGACAGAGCTTACCCATACCCATTGTGACAGAGCCTGCCCCATTGTGACAGAGCCATTGTGACAGAGTCTCCCCATTGCGACAGAGCCTTCCCATTGTGACAGCAAGCCTACCCCACTGCGATAGAGCCTTCTGGGACATAGCCTTCTGGGTCAATGGGCTTCTGAACAGGTGAGCCATGAAAGCAAAGCTGGCCTGGCGCTTCCAGGTAAGGTAAGGTAAGGTGTGGTAATGTTGATTACACCCCAGCCCACCACCACCAAAAAGGGCAATAGTAGGGCTGTTACCTTACCCGCGCTGAAGTCAACTCACACAACACACACACACACACACACACACACACCAGCCCAGACACCCAGACAGGATCAGAGAAGGGAGATGGGGGGATGGGGGGGTTTTGGGGTGGGGGGTGTGGGGGGCGAGGATGTGTTCGCGAAAAGAAAGAGAGACAGAAAGAGGATACCCATCAAATGCTTCCGCAGAGGAAAGGAATCAGCAACAACTAAAAAATGGAACTATATTAACATATAGCGAGTCGGGGCCAGTATGATGAGTTTTCATTATACCCCGCTGTATAAATCCCTGCATATGCGACAATCACCCGACAATACACGTCCGTTTGCCCGCGCATTAGCTGGGCTTTCCTCTTCTCCCCTGGCAGGCGCTGTTTGCTCTTGCCAGCTCTTTTTGTTTGGTTTTGTTGTTTGTTTTTTTGTTCTAGCTGCTGTTGCTGCTGTCATTTCTTTCTCCTTTTTAAATTTCGGACGGTAATTCATTGAGCAATATACATCGGCACGAACTACTTAAGAGCACACACAATAACATCCTAAGAATCACACACACACACACACAGCCACACACACACACACACACACAACAACCACAACACACACACACACACAACCCACACACTACACACACACAACACACACAACACCGAAACACACACACACACACAAGCCGATGCCAGTTCACTTGAATGTTCAGAGTTGTGTGTGTGTGTTGATCCGTTAGGCCTTCCAGCACGGACTGAGGTCTTCAGACAGCATGAATACCGATGGTTGTTGCCCACAATCAGAGCACGGTACACTTTTTGGTGCCTGAAATGCCCAAGAGTAATGGCTGATCATGATTTTGAAAAGATTTTTTTTTTAAAGATGTGTAGCTGTTTTAGGACAACATTTACCACCTTGATCCATCAATATGAAGTTTGTTTTTAACTGTGTATGCAGGGCTGCTACTCCTGCCCCGACTTTCCCTGCATAGACAGGCAAGGATTAATCCCCATTTCGACCCAACAAAGGGGAGTGGAGTTTTGCTCTGTGGTATGGACGTTTTGTTTTATTCCGCTATTAAGGCAGCCATACTCCAACTAGGGGAAGGTGCATGCTATGTGTAACGTGTCATCCATACCAACGGCCAAACAAACTGGTCCTTCTCTTCCGAAAGTAATGGGACTTTACCTGTGGTCAAGCTGTATGAGTGCATTTCACACACACGGACCACCCTCGTTTTTTTTATAGTCTCATTCGCGAGTCCTGTATGGGAAATGGAGTCAGACCCAATGTTTACAAACGCCGACGGAAAAATCCACCTGCTTCTCCGAGTTTGAAAACGGAGAGAAACTGACTAAGACTCTATAAGGTTTCTGGACTTCTTGTTGCCGCTTTTCATCTTTGTCTGGGTCCTATTTATAAACATGATTATGGTAAGTCGAGAGCTACGTAATTTGCCGAAATCGTCCCTGCCTTACCTTCTATTACTGATGGTGTGGCAAAGACTTCGGCGTTCATCTGTTGTTTAGTGAGCGAACCCTGAGAGTCGTCAACTCGACTACACCTACAGCCGGAAGCCTACAGCGTCACATGTTTATGGCTTTAGGTGAAGAAAAGGATGAGGAAGGAAGACAGACAGACCTGTCCCGCCCAGCCAGAGAGCGATGAGAGAGAGACAGACAGAAGAACAGACAGACAGACAGACAGACAGACAGACACACAGGTGACAGACAGACAGAGGAGAGGTCACACAGGAGGCAGAGAGCGCTGAGAGAGAGGAGAGAAACAGAAGGAGAAGAGACAGACCAGCGGCGCACAGACAGACACCAGACAGACCGACAGGGACATCACCGAGACGAGAGCAGAGAGGGAGAGACAGACAGACTGACAGAGAAAGGAGAGAGACGGATGACGAGCGCTTAGAGAACCGACGAGGGAGACGATTTCCTGAGAGCCCGATAGGCCCGGGATGCTGAATGAGCGAGGCAGAGAGAGACGGAGGAAAGAGAAAGATTACCAGAAAGCACGGACACACAGACCCAGACAGACAGACAAAAACAAGAGGACAATCACAGAGAGAACGAGAGAGAAGAGGCAGAGCAGAAGAAGAGAGAGCGATGAGAGAGAGAGACACAGAGAAGAGTGAGGAGGGAGCCGAGGGAGAGAGACAGGATGAGTAGAGAGAGAGCACAGAGACAGAGGAATTCAGACACAGAGAAGAAGCGAGACAGAACATTCAGAGGAGAGGAGACGAGGAAGAGGCAGGAGGGGGAAGAGACAGAGAGAAGGGAAAAGAAAGAGACAGAAGGACAAGCCACACAGACAGGTAGACACAGAGAGAGACGAGACAGGCAAGGAAAAAACAGCGGACGGGAGCAAGAATTGAGATAGCTCGGGCTAGGAGCCTCATCCCATTTCTCAATCAGCCGATCACAGTACGTGCCCGACAGAACCACCGCCAAGCCAAAGAAGAAAAGGAGGTAGCCAGAAAATGGCGCCCAAAAGAAAAAAAAAAAAAAAAAAGAAAAAGAGAAAACGAACGAGAAGAGGAGATAGGACAGTGACCCCACCTACGCAACGATGCGACCTCCATTATTCCTTTGATGAGGAAAAAGGGATGCGACACAGCCCCCTACATCCACCCATACTTCTCCCCCTCTACCGCCCCCACTCTGCCTCCCCCACACCCCACCCCCCACCCCCGCAACCCACCCTTTCTCTTCTTCTACCCCACCCTCCCCTCACTGCCTTTCCATCTACCCCGCATCGTTCCAAATCACAAAGGGGGAAATGGGGAATAAGATAATGGATCAGATGAAGAGTTAGCGCGAATTTTTTTTCTGTATTGCATCTCTGCAAAAAAACTGTTGTGTAGGTGTCTGGGGGGTTGTCACCCACATGCGCTCTGTCCTCCCTCCGCTCCCCCCTTCTCAAAGAAAACAAACAAACCAAAAACAAACAACAAACAAAAAAACAAAACAAAAGCAAAGCAAAAGAAAACAAACAAAAAAAGACCATCTTTCATGTTCATAGTTCGAGAAACATTTAGGCTCGACTGAACAGAAAACAGAATTCAAAAGTAGGAAGTTGAGGGAAGGGTGCGGAAAAGCCATGGCGAGGACAGGAGTGGAGGGGAAGGAAGGGTGGGGTGGGGGGGGGGGGAGGGGACCCAACAAAAACCCCCCCCCCCCCCCCCCCCCGATGGTGGCGGCGTGGGGGGAATTCAGGGGGGGCAGGGGGGGGCGGGGTACCAGAAAGCGGGGCGAGTCAGGCGAGAGATCTATACTCTCTGCCCCTCAACCCATCACTACTAGACGCAGGGAGGGTCTTGGTCTGAGGATTTGATTGCTATGGAATGACGCACGATCGAACCACGCACGCAAGCACAAATACGAAACCACCGGTAGCGACGCGCTGCGACGGGGCGTAATCACACACACAAACACAAACACCCACGCACGCCACGCCCAACGCACGCACACGACGCGCGCCCCACACACACACACACACACACACGCACACGCACACCACGCACGCACGCACACACACATACGGTGCCCCCTGCGCGCACGCGCGCTGCGGCGCTCGTGTGGTGTGTGTGTGTGTGTGTGTGTTGGGGTGTGGTGTGTGCTGTGGGTTTGTGGGTGACTGTGTGGAGGAGAGGACAGAGAGACACGACGAGACAGAGAGACAGAAGAGACAGAGTGACAGACCGACAGACAAACAGACAGACAGACACAACAGACTCAAACTGGAAAAAAAAAAACAAAAAAAAAAGAACAAAAAGAAAAAACAGAGAACGAAAAAGAGATAAAAAAAAAAAGAGATAGAGGGAGAGAACTCATCCCAATCGTATTTATCTTCCTGACCTCTGATGAAACGAAGACCAGTCTAACGCCCCAAACAAAAGAGGCAGAGCAAGATATGACAACGGCGGGAACGGTTGTGTGGACTAGGGTGGAACAGCAACTAACGCAACATGATTTGATGGGCGACGGGCTATCTTACCTTCCTTCACCACTCACCACACCACAAGCACAAACACACAGAGGAAGAGACCCAGCCGACATCGGAATCAGTAATAGGGGGCTGCCTGCAAAGCGGGGGACAGTCCTGTGATGGGAGTGGTCTGTGAGTGGTTGAAGCGCAGGTTGATGGAGAGAGGGGCCGGCGGGGGGGAGATCGGGGCGGAGGAACCGGAAGTGGGGGGGGGGGGGGGGGGGGGGGGGGGGGGGGGGGGGAGGGGGGGGCGAGGGGGGAGGGGGGGGGGGGGGGGGGGGGGGGGGGGGGGGGGGGGAGGGGGGGGGGGGGGAGGATGAGGAGAGGAGTAGGGGGGGGGGGGGGAGAGAAGATGGGGGGGGAGATAGGAGGGGGGGGGGGGGGAGGGGGGAGGAGTAGGGGGGGGGGGGCGAGGGGGAGGGAGATTAGAACAACTGTTAGGGAGTCGTCTTATTCTCCTTTTGTTTCTTAGTTGGCTTTGATCTTCGTCTAGAGTGTTCCATCTTTGGTTTCTTTTTCATTCTTTTTTTATTTTACCCGTGGATGCGACTTTTGGTTTATAATTAAATTAAAAGAGGCTTACACTATCTGACTTCGCGTATGATGTCTGATACCACACCAGGGGTATTATAGTCATTGTTGTAGTGGTTTTTTTGTTTGTTTGGTTTGTGTTTGTTTTTGTTTTGTTTTGTTTTGTTTTTGGCTGGTTGGGTTTTTTGTGATTTTTGATTTTTTTTGAGGATATAAGGTGTTAGTCTTTTGTCGGATTGTAGGAACATACGGTTGGTTTTGTTGGATTTTTCGGAAGAGACATTTAAGATACAGTTTTTTTGTGGATTTTTGGAGGATCTGGGTTTCTTTTTTGTTTTGTTTTGATTTTTGGAGGGTATCGTTGGTTTTTGGTTGGGATTTTTTTTTTTTAAGGATCGTCGTTGGTTTTTTGGCAGAATTCAGATTTTTGTTTTCAAGGACAAGGTTGGTTGTTGGATTTGTAAGGATATGGTGGAAATTTTTGTTGATTTTTTTTTGTTTTTGGAGGATTTTGGAGATATGGGTTGGTATTTTATTGGAAATTTTGGAGGGTGTGGACGGACTGTTGGTTCTTTTCTTGTGATCTTTTTGAAATCAACAATGGTTGGTTGTTTTGGTTGATATTTACGTAGATATGAATCGTTTGAGGCTTTGTAGGAGTTTTTCGGAGGAGGTATGGTTGCTTTTGGGTTGGATTTTTAGAGGATACTGTTGAGTTTGTTGGAGTTTTGGTGGGAGAATAGTTTGTTTTGGAGATTGTTCGGAATGGTTTTTATTAGATTGTTTAGGATTTTGGTTTTTTATTGGTAGGATTATTTGGAGGGAGGAAATAGTTGGGTTTTATTGGAGTTTTGAAGATCATATGGCTCGGTTTTTTTTGTCTTGGATTTTTAAGGATTTTATGGTAGATATTTTTATTGGATGTTTTGGACGAGGGAGAACATGGTTATTTTTGTTGGATTTTTTTTAGGATATGGTTCGGTTTTTGTTGGAATATTTTGGAGGATATGGAGGACACTTTTTGTGAGTTATCTTTTCCACGTGCACACCCGCGGCTATACCATGCTCTACGAGGCTTCCATGGGGGGGGACTTCATGTGTGTGCTGTGTGTGGTGTGTGTGTGGGTGTGGGGTGTGGTTTGGTGTGTGTGATGTTTGTTTGTTTCTTTGTTTGTTTGTTTGTCTGTTTGTTTGTTTGTCGTTCGTTTGGCTTTTATATGCATGCGATCAGAAAAAGAGTACGCTGTTACGCCTTCCACAAATTATTGGGGGTCCTCAGTTTTAGATCTCTCCAAAGAATAAGGCTGGGGGGTGGAAACAGGGGGTGAGGAGAAGATGGTGGTGTAAAGGGGGGGGGGGGGGGGGGTGAGGAGAGAGAGGGACGAGAGATGAGAGAGGGGGGGGAGAGGAGAGGAGAGAGAGGATGAGGGGAGAGAGAGGAGAGAGAGGGGAGAGGGAGAGAGAGACGAGATGCGAGAGAGACACACACTGGCATTGATGTTGTGTCCGAAAAGGAAAATCTCTTCCTTGCTGTAGCCGTCCACAAACATGAGCACGTGGACCTCAAGACCCCAAGATCCTGAGAACGGGGGCTGACGGATTACAACAAAAACTGGCGCGACCACTCAGGGAAAAAAAAAAAAGAACACGAGCTACGGCATAAAAACAAACCAACCAACAAACAAAAAAAAAACCACCGCGGGTCACCAGGATCGGCGTGGTCCACATTTGCCTTGATCGGACACCGGTAGGTAAAAACCACGGATAAACCATGATGCCCAAGAGGCCCCCCTCGCGTCAGGCCTGCCGGTGGCGTTTAGCACTAATGGTATCCTGCCTTCTACCAGCTCTTTTTCTTTGTCACACTCTATGACTGTCTATTTTTCTGTCTTTCTTTAAGCCAGCATGTTGTTTTTATTTTCTTTTCTTTCTTTCTCTTGTCTTCTGGTGCCACATCGTCTCTATGGCCTTGTTCTTGAGAGGAGTCTTTTAGTGTGTGTTGTTTTTTCTCTCTGGTTACAATTCATGAAATCCCCACGGTTTTTGTTGCAATCTAAATGGTAAAGACTCTTTAAACACTTCACAGAGTGGTACTAGTAGTTACTAGGAGTTGTCTATTTTTCAATGTTGTGTGTTTGACCTTTATTTTTTTACTTTTGATGATTCTGTGTTGTGTTTTCCTTTTTTTTTTAATGGGGGGGCTGAAAATAAAATGGAAACGATGGATGGCTACTAATCACATCCCAGTTTCATCAGCCTTAATGATGTCAAGAGTCCAGGCTGCAGTGCAGTTCTTGGTTTTAATGTGTAATTATTGGACTGTTTGTTTTGACTACTGTTTTGTTTTGCTTTTGTTTCGTTTTCGTTTTCAACAGGGCACTTTTTTTTCCAAAGGTTGTTGTAAACCTGAAAAGGATCTGTGTAGGTTTTTAAAATGAAGTGGAATGGAACAGGGGAAGAGGAAGGGGAGGGTGGCGGGGGACATGATGGGGATATGTAACTTTTTTCACTTTGTTGGTTGTTGTTGTTTGATGCTGCTGTATTGCTCGGTCACTAACCGTCTTGACTGGCAGTTTTGAGCACTTGTTTGTGATGAGACAATAGCAGAGAGGAGAGAGACGGAGAGACGACAGACAGACAGACAGACAGAGAGACACAGAAGAGAGCCATCTAAAGACTTGACATTGACACGGGCAGGCAGACAGACATTAACCCATCCTCTCAGTTCTTTGTCGTTTGAGAGGAGACCTAACACACCAAACAACACAGGAACGAAAAAGAGCGGGGGGACCAAGCGAAAACGAAGAGACCGTGGTTAAGAGGCCTGCACCTGGGGGCATCAGCACTACTTTGATGGTGAAGTGGGAGCCTCTTCTCTCCATCACCCTTAACACAACACAGCGCCACAAAGGGGGCAGCGAATGGGCAAAGGGGTATGGCACATTACTGTGCTTCGAAAGATCATCATTATTTGTTATTTTCGTCATGGAAAAAAAAAAAAAATACTTGATGGAAAAAAAAAAAAAAATACGACAGTTAGTGATTATCACTACAGAGAACAATTGTTCTCGAAAAAGAGTAAGGTCACGATGAATATGGGATACAATACAAATTGAGGGTAATTAATTAAAAAGAATAATTTTTGTTTTGAAGGAAAAACAATGAATGGATTTTCTACTGATATTGATTATGCCGTTCAGACGTGTTAGACAAGGAAATCAACCACAAAAGAAAACAAGAAAAACCAATATAACTTTCGGCACTGGACAAACTTAATTATGGAGGATGTTGCTTTTTATCCGTTTGAATTCGCGCGATTTTACTAAAGAGCCATCTTAAAGGTCTGCCATCGCTTGCAATGTGAGACCAGTATGCATGCATTTCAGTGATAATGATCTGTTTTCAATAATCATTGTGTTTGTGACGGCATTATTACTATTTTCATAATGATCACGTTTGACCGTCAACCAGCAAAAGAAAAAGGAAGACGAGAATGAAACAATATTATGAAGCAATAACATGGGTGATTATTGCTGTGTTCACACCCGAACAGTAGTTTTCATCAGCACCTAATAATAATGAGAAGATAAGTGATCGCTCGTTCTTCGTTTTCATAGTCCTGAGTTGTTATGTTGTTTTGAAGAAGACCCTCTGAAAAGAAGACCTACGGGAGTTCGAAAACGCGTCGGTGTTTTGGTCTTGTAATCTGTTTGTCCATATTGTCTGGCGGAATCATTAACAATTCTTTTCAAAAATCCAGACAGTAGTCATCCGTTTCCTTGAAGACAAGGGTTTTGACTAGTGTGTTCTTGTGTATTATGTATTGCTGACTTGCATTGTATAAGGTTTCAAAACGGAGTGACCTGAAGGCGGAGAATGAAGCAAAAGTTGAAAGAAAGAGGAGTGTAGGTACCGCCAAGTACACGGGCAAACAGTCCTTGTACTCTGCTTGTCTGTGTCCTTGGCGGTAACTAACCCTCCATCTCTTTTCAAATTTTGCGCTGTCTTAGATTATCTTGCACTTAACTTGTGTGACATTGTTTGTGTTTCGTCTTGTGCTGTTTTGCCTTCTGTTGCCTTTTTCTTGTGTGTGGCCTTGACCTGCGTCTCTAGCTTTGCCTTGCCTTGTGGCGTCCTGAATTGTCTTGCCTTCTCAGAACTGATTTGACTCAGGGCAGTTGGCAGAATCTCCATGGCGCCACAGGATAAACATAAAACAGCGTTTCAGACTTTCTTTTGGTTTTGTACCAATGGACCTCAGATGGTCTGCAGGAAAGAGATTGCTTCTGCGCCTTTTGCCAGGATGATGGCGCACAAGTTGAAACTGTATGAGTTGTCTAACGTCAGGTTCTTTGACGACGTGTCGTGGCTTTTGTCCGTTGTCTTGTGTTCTTTGATCTGAGCTGGTTGCCTTTTCTTATGTTGTGTACTTTTATTGCCTTACCTTCACTTGCGTTGTCTTGACTTGTGTTTTGTTTTTGTTGTCCTAGGGTTTGTTGCGTTTATCTTACTGTCATGACTTGCGTGTGGCTGCCTTGTGAAAGCGATGCCTTCTATCGTCTTGTGTTGTTTCTTTTTTTTTTTCTTGATTTGTGGCGTCTCTGTGTTGTTTTGACGAGTGAAATATCCTTTTATGGTCGACTTGTGTTGCATTATGTGTTCTTTTCGTGAGTTGTATCACCTGACGTTGTGCTGTCTTCAGGTATTCACACACGGACCTTGACATGACCTTCATCGTTGGCTGAGCTAGGAAATGGATGTCAGGTAGGGACAGTCTTTACCTTCGTAACTTTCGTCGCCAGTTCAAGCCTGGGAATATGTTCAAAGGCGCGCAGATGCGCTCACGCACGCACTTACTCGTTCGCATGCACAAAAGCGTATACACATACACAAGCACACGCACACGCGCGCGCGCGCGCGCGCGCACACACACACACACACACACACACACACACACCACAAACACACACACACACAACACACAGCGGGTGGGGGTAGCAGATGGGGGTGCATCTCCTTTTGTTTAATTCCACCTTCTGACGTCGACACCCCATGAGGGACGGACATATCAGAATAATGTTTGTCGCCGCCATCACTTTCACAGTGCTGGTAAGATAATTACTCTCTCTCTTCTCGCTCTATCTCCTGATATCTCCCCCTCACTCTCTTCTCTCTCTCTCTCTCTCTCTCATTCTCTCTCTGTGGAATTGTTTTTCTTCTTGCAGATTCTATTACAAAGACAGTGTCTCTCTCTACCTTAGCCCTCAACCTCTTCGTTTCTGTTCGATCCTTCTGATTGAATTGGCTTTTATTTTTCGGGGTTTGTCATGTTTCTCTCTATCTCTCTCTCTCTCTCTCTCTCTCTCTATATCTCTCTCTCTCTCTCATCTTCTCAATATTTCTTCACTCTGTATTAACTTATCCTTTTCTTCCCCCCAGTTATCAAGGGTTCTCCCTCCCCACTGCGTCTCGTTCTCATAACCCTCACTCCCCCCCCCCCCTCTCTAACTCTCTGTAAATCTCTCCTTATGTCCTTTACATACCTCGTCTCTTCCCCCCTCCTCCCCCCCCTCCCCACCCACCCTCCCCCCCCCCCCCCCCCACACACACACACACACTCTCTCTCTCTCACTCTGTCTCTCACTCTGTGAATTTTTCCATCACGTGCTACGCACACGCTCCTGAACGCGCCTCGCGCGCGCGCGCCTTTATACATGTATGTGTTGTGTGTGTGTGTGTGTGGTGTGTGTGTGTGTGTTGTGTGTGTGTGGACACGTGCGCTTGTGTACGTGTGTGTGAGTCGGTATGTATGTTCGGACACACCATATATTCATTAGTGTGTATGAATGCGAGTTGTGATGACGTGCATGTATATGGTGTGTATGCATGCGAATGTAATGACGTGGCATGCGTGCGTGCGTGTGTGTGGTGTGTGTGTGTGTGTGTGTGTGCGGGCGCGCGCACGCGTAGTGTGTACGTGCATTCCATATAAGTGAGTGAACTGTGTGTGTGTGTGTGTGTGTGTGTGTGTGTGTGTGTGTGTGTTAGTGTGTGCTGTGCGTGCGCGCGCGCGCGCGCACGCGCGCGCTGGTGCACGTCGTGTGTGACGGAGTGTATATATGAGCTGGATAGGTCTATTGGCTCGCATGTGTTTCCCAGGTGAGGGTGTAATATCAAAACAGAGCTTTTCAATCCTGAAAAAACTGTAAGCTACGGCATCATCGTGTGACTGGAAGTCCTTGACAGATACGAAAAATACTTTGTCATATTCTCAAATCAAAGATAAGGTCTGTAAACACACTTGTCAGTGATACGGTCTGTAAGCACACTTGTCAGTGATAAGGTCTCTAAACACACTTGTCAGTGATAAGGTCTGTAAGCACACTTGTCAGTGATAAGGTCTGTAAACACACTTGTCAGTGATAAGTCTGTAAACGCATTTGTCAGTGATAAGTCTGTAAACACATGTCTAAGGTCTGTAAACACACTTGTCAGTGACAAGGTCTCTAAGCTCACTTGTCAGTGACAAGGTCTCAAAACACACTGTCAGTGTAAGGTCTGTAAACACACTTGTCAGTGACAAGGTCTCTAAGCTCACTTGTCAGGTGGTAAGGTCTGTAAACACACTTGTCAGTGGTAAGGTCTGTAAACACACTTGTCAGTGATAAGGTCTCTAAACACACACTTGTCAGTGGTAAGGTCTGTAAACACACTTGTCATTGGTAAGTGTGTAAAAAAAACACTTGTCAGTTATAAGGTGTGTAAACACATTTGTCAGTGATAAGGTCTGTAAACACACTTGTCAGTTGGTAAGGTCTCTAAACACACTTGTCAGTGATAAGTTCTGTAAACACACTTGTCAGTGATAAGGTCTCTAAGTTCACTTGTCAGTGATAAGGTCTCTAAACACACTTGTCAGTGATAAGTCCTGTAAACACACTTGTCAATGATAAGGTCCCTAAACACACTTGTCAGTGATAAGGTCTCTCTCTAAGCGCACCTGTCAGTGATAAGGTCTCTAAGCCCACTTGTCAGTGTCTTTGCTGTGGGATCGTAGTCCTGTCCCTGATGAAATCTTCAGTGATCGAAAAAGACGACCTTTCTTTTGGGGATTGCCTGTGTGCATGATTATGCCATGTCTACACACTGTCCATATGTCCATAGAAGCTTTTTCTTCTTTTTTTCTTTTTGTTTCCTTTACACTGCTTTTCCTCTACGCGTGAGTGTTATGTGTGCAGTGGTGTCTAAATCACAGTGAAAGTTGGCCCTAAAAAACAACCTTGAACAACTCTCTTGTCTGTCGTAAACAAAAGCAACCTTCGAAGGAGTCAGGTTCTTCCTTCTTTTCTCTGTTGTTTTTTTGTTGTTCCCCAGGGCACAATGAGAATTCATGAGGAAGAAAGGGGGTGTGGGGGTAGGGGGTAAAAAGGAGAGGTTAAGGAGGGTAGGAGGAGGGAATCAGAAGAGGGGGTGGGGGGAAAAGGTATGGTGGGTGAAGACAAACGTATGATTGCGACGCAGGATGCCAAGAAGGATAAAACACACACACACGCACGCACGCCACGGCACACGCACACAACGCACGCACACCACACACACACACACACACACACACACACACACACACACCTCTCCACCACACACACACACACACACACACACACACACTGGTAGAGGAGGAATCACTATAGGCCTTCGCGTTTTGACCTTTGGGTGCGGAGAATAGAGGAGATGAGAAGAGAGAGAGAGAGAGAGAGACAGAGAGGAGACTCAGAGAGAGAAGGAGGAGGAGGAGAGAGCGATTAGAAGAAGAAGAAGAAGAAGAAGCAAGAAGAAAAAGAAGAAGAATAAGACAGATGATGATTATGATGATGATGATGATGATGAAAAAGAAGAAGCAGACACGAGGAGGAGAGGAGGAGGGAGTAGAGGACAAGAAGCTAGATAATGATGATGTATGATAATGATGATGAGAAGAAAGAAGAAGAAGAAGAAGAAGAAGACAGAAGAAGAAAGTAAGAAGTAAGAACGAAGAGAGTATGAGGAGAGAGGGAGTATCAGGAGGAAATCATTTCATGCTTTCGCTCCCTGAAATCAAATCATCTTCTCTCTCTCTCTCTCCTCTCCTCCAAACAAGCTCTCTGCCATCGCCTCTCTCTATCTCTTCACATCTCTCCTCTGCAGACAGCGCTCTTCCCTCAACTCTCTAGCTTCACGAAACTCACTCTCATAATTCTCTCTGCCACACATCTTTCCTCTCTCTCTGCTGCCTCTGGCCTCTAGCCTCCTGCCCCCCTCCATCCCCCCCGCCCGATCCACCTCTCTCGCCCTCTATCTCATTCAGGCCAGCCATGGCCCCCAGATTGAAAGTTCCCCCCGAACATCTGAGACGCTTTTGTTATTTGTTTTTTCTGTTTTCTTTCATTTTGAGATTTACTCTTAGGAATTCTTGGGACTGAGGCCATTCGTTTAACTACCCCAGGAGTCATACGAGGTGATTTCTCATAAAGAACAGGTCAAGCCATATAGACAGCCAAGGCAGATTTAGTGACTGGTGCGGACAGCAAGGAGCCAGAGCAAGACGCCATCTGATTCCTGGCTTTAGTAGTGTCTGTTCTGTCTGGCAGTAATGTCTGGATCTGACCATGTCTTGCCAGCCTAGCTTGTCTGTTTGTGTAACTCTTGTTTCTCTCTCCTCTCGGACTCACTCAAAGAGATCTCTCTCTCTCTATGGCCATGTCCATCATTCATGGCTTGCATCTTGGTATCTTTCTTCGGTCTGTATCTGTATGTGTCGGTATGTATCTCTAGCATATCTCTCTTACACTCTCTCTCTCTATCTGCTACATCCTTTGTCGCACGAATGGACTCAACACACTCCATCTTTCTGTTTTCGCGTCTGCATGTGTTCTCTCTATATAACTACACACTCTCTCTCTACCTGGTGCTACTCTCACTCAAACTCGTCGGGACACACGCTCTCAAGAAGCATACTATCTACATGCCTTTTGTCTCTCTCTTGCTTCACGTATGTCATGTATGTTAATACGTCTTCTCTGTATCTGTCTTTTTCGTATCTTTTATTGTTGTCAAAATGTCTATAATTACTCCCTCACCTCTCTCTGTTCCACTTGTGACATGGGGAGGGTTATCCAAATGCTTCTGTCTGCAAGTACTCTCTATATCTCCTCTCTATCTCTACTATTCTAGTATGGCGTTCATTGTAGCGCCGATGTCAGCAGTGTCTCGCGTCTCTCTAACTGCTGCCTCTCTTCTGTCTCTAATCCCTCTCCCTCCTCGCTCTACTCCTTCTATCTTCTCTCAAACTTTTGTCTGGCTAGTACTTGATGCGTCTGTATGTTCCGTCTCGTCTCTGTCTTCAAGTCTTTTTCTGCTCTCTTTTCTGTGTATGTGCAATTCTCTCTATTATGCCTCTTTCCCCCCCTCCCCTCTTTCTCCTTTGCCTCTCTACACACTACCACCCCTCTCTCTTCTCTCTACTCTCATCTCTATCTATAGATCATTGATATTCCTCCCTCTCTCTCTGAGTACTTGTCTTTTCCTCTGGTACTCCTTTCGGTGATGTTCTGGACTGTATGTTCTAGGCGTTTCTCTCACTCTGATAAGGTCTGACATAGCTATCTAGAAACTCTCTTCTCTCCTCCCGTCAACCCCTCAACAAGTCCTGATCTGGTTTGTGACCTTGTGTGTGTGTGTGTGTGCTGTGTGGTGTGTAGTGGTGTGTGTCCGTGTGAGTGTCTGTCTTTCGCCCCCCCTCTTGTCTTGTCTAGACGACAGTCTGGTATTTTCATAGTTGCAAACAGACTTGATATTACACAAGCCATCGCATTGGCTTTTGAAACTTCAGAAAACAGAATTATTCCCGTGTAACGTTTTTTTTTTTTATTGTTTTAAACATTTTTTATATCCTCTTTTTTGGTTTTTATTTCTAGTGTGTTTTTTCTTTGTGTCAATATATCCTTTAGATTTTTTAAAAAGAGATATAGCCTTAATATGTTACTCTGCACGAGACCAGAGGTTGCCTCTTAGGAAAATACACTGACTGTCCTACAGAATGCGGTCCTCGCAGCTTTGGTTGACTTGCTCTACTGTCTCTAATGGCTTTAGGTACCCACACACACACACACACACACCCACACAAAGGACACACACACACACACAGACACACACATATATAATATATATTAATAGATATATATATATATATATATATATATATATCTAATATACCACTAAAATGCCTTATAAAATTCTTAAAGTGCTCAACCCTTGGGTTTTTTCTTGGGGAGCAACCATCTTATTAAAAATAGGATGGTAAAAGGAAGTTTTAAAATCAACAGATCTGTTTCGAGCGCTCGCTCTCCTCAGGATGGTTTTGGGTCGCCTACTGCCGGTGTTATATGCCGGATGTCACTGTTTGCACGTGCGGATTGGATGCACCGTGTTGTTCGGTTTTTTCAGGTTGTTTGTTTTTACAGTTCAGGGTGCGTTTGCTGACAACGATTTCCATTTGTGCCTGCAGTTGTTTACTATTTCTACTTAGTATTTAGGTTGCTAAGTATGGTTTGCATAGTATTAACCATTTTTCTGTTGAACATAGGTTGCATGACTGTTTATGGTTTGCGTTATCTGGTTTTGAAATGATTTTCAGTGATCCCTATGTATGTTTCTTTTTCATTTTCTGATGTCACAGTGGCTTGGTATACAATGTGTTATAGAGGCATTTGTTGCTTAAGGGACACTGTTCTTTGTAGTACAATTGCAGGATTTCCTTTCTTCAACCCTTCTTTGCTGTGTTGCTTTTCATTTTGTTGGATGAATCAATATATATTTTAAGGTTAGGCATGCATGAATATGATAGTTTGATGGTGTTCTTGTTGAAATTTTGGACAATTTGTGTTCGTTTTTGGGAAGGATGTGTCAGAATTTTTAAAAATTCTTTCCTACGTTTGTTTTTACTCGTCCATCATATGGAGGGTTGTACATGTGATTGTCCTTTTCCTGCTTTTTTTGTTTTTGTTCATGTTGTTATCTGGGTTGTATTGTAGTTTGTAGCTGTAACACTTTTTTTTTTTGCAATGCCTCTTGGTATTCTGCTGCTGCGGTTGTTGAATACTCTTTCCTTATGTGACAGATTAGATAATCTCTTTGTTCTGTTAGACATTGGGTATGTTGTTTTTGATTTAGTATAGATGGTGTTGGTGGGTTGGTATTGATGTTTACAATTTAAATGGCATGTGGTCATTAGGTTTCTTGTATGGTTATATATGTGGTTGTTGAGGTCAAGTGTTATTTTGTGTCTAATGTAGTTCACTACTTTTTGTTTTGCTTCAATGGTGATTTTAAGTAAGGGTTTTGGGAAATTTTGCATAGTTCTTTTTTTCTTTTTTCGATGGTTCTTTGTGATTGTTTGTTTTGCGACAGGCGCTGATTTGCCGTCGTCTCTGTATAGTCCGACTGCTTTCCCCCACGTAGTTGCTTTTTTGGATGTTGGATACGTATAAACAGTCCGATAGTTGGCATGTTTCGGCACCGTCTGTACTGATTCCCATGGTTCCTGCGAACATGGTCAACAAATGTTGAGTTTTATTTGTTTTATTGATCCATGTTTCGTTTCTGCTGTAGAGTAAAGTTTTTCTGGGTGTGAAGAATGATTACCATTTCTGACCCTGTATGTCTGTGTGTTTTTATCAGTCAAATTTCCGAGCTTTAGTGAGTAGCTATTCATCTATGGATGGGTAGAAGTCTACTATGTCGAATGTGATGAATACTGTGTTCTTCTGTTTGTTAAGATTTTTGACGCCATTGATAACTTCATATGTGTTCTTCCAGAGGTTGTAATTCAGTGTTTGATTTTATGTTTTTTATGGGCTTTTTCTAAGATTTTCTTACTTATTTTGCCCCAGTTCAGATTTAGATGGGTTTATCAGTCTACATGTTGGGTTTGTGGGAAATGGGTTTATTGGTCTTTAAGGGTTAGAAAGGCTTCTTTATTGCTGTTGTTTCCACCCTGGTCACCTAGATCCATGTGGTGTACAAGTTCTTTTTTTTTGTTTTCGGATGGTTGTTGTGTATGGTTTATCAGTTTTTTTTTTTAGTTTTTTCTGATGTTTTTTACAAGAAGTTGTGAGTACTCGTTTAGTTCCATTTGTGTAGTAATTACTGGTTTTGTCAGCCTTCACGAATATTTTTTTGTCATTTTTGTATTTGTTTTATTTCAAATTTTTATAATGATTTGGAAAATCGTTGTTTGATTTTTTGAATTCTATGTTGGCTATCATTCTTTTCATTTTTATCCTCAAAAAGATTTCATTTCACCTATGAGCGGTGGAGATCGCCATGGATTTGAAGCATATGTGTCTTTTGTCCTCTTTTTTTTGCATTCGGCGGTCAGGAAGAAAAAAACGCTTTTCCATCTCATGTTTTCTTACGAATTTTTCAGTTTGCTCTATTGAATCTTTTTAAGTAGAATTGGTTGGGAGAATCAAGTATGTTTGTTGTTTGTTGGGTGTACCTAAAATTGTTATTTCCTCCCGTTTTAAAATTCATCAGGCCACGAGTGCGTCAACGTGAGGAGCTATTAGTCCAAAATACCAATAAAATGCACGGTTTAATTCTCCCGAACTAACGGGGCCACGCCACCGTGCCACAACAAAACGACATCAACAGCGTATTGTTGAATAAAATGAAATTTTAAAATTAAGTCGAACAAGGTCTTTAGCCCAATGGGTCTGATGTTCTTAGCTTTCCGGATTTTCACAGGTGAATATCTTTTTCCAACCATAGGATCAGTTCAATTGTTCGAAGCGTTTGGAAATCCCTTGAACAATAAAATCGATCCCCATGCCCCAGAAAAGACGTTGGAACTTGTTTTGATAATCCTTTCATACATAGACCCTGTAAGAAAGATGTAATTATGATCATGAAAATCCGTAACGTGGGTGGTCAAAGTTCACGGAAGTCACTTCCACGTTCTTGTTTCCCAAAGACGAGGGTATATTACACTTTGAAAGATAAAGGGACTAGGAAACCTTTGCCTTTCTCCGGGTTTTGAAGTGTGCACCTAGGTAAACACATAAAGGCGACCCGCCTGAGTTGCATACCTAAGGGGAGTTGGACTCATCAGGGAGGGATGATGCCATATCGCAGCACTAGAGGCTGGAATGTAAATAGACATGATCACACAGTGGATGAACCCGTGATGACACGCCAGAAAAGACCGGCGCAAGAAGTAAATGGTAAACTGCCTGACTATGAAACACAGCATTAAATTGAGCACATGGGTCAACGGATGAGCACAGTGAATGAAAACGAGGGGGGACTGGGGGTAAATGCCAGTCTTCTTTCTACGATTCCCGCCTCTGTCTGTCCATGTCTCTCTCGAACCTCCCTCCCTACCTCCCTCTCTCGTCTCTCTCTATCTCTCTCTCTCTCTCTCTCGTCTACTTGAGAAAAAGTGAAAGAAGAGAAAATAATTAAGTCTATTGTTTTAACTTATGATTTTCCTTTGTATAAGCAGCACATTATCAGAGCGAGAGTGTCCAGTACACCACACATTAGAACATAAACAAACCCAGACACTTTGTATCAAACGTAAAAACACTAAAATCGGAAAAAAAAAAAATGTCCATTTGTAAAGAACATACAGACTATGCATGGAGTGAAAGAGACTGGTTGGAGGAAAAAAAAAAGCTAGTAGTGGAAATGTTTGTTTTTTTTTTTTTTTTTCCGATTTTTGTTTTTTTGGGCAGATGAAGAGAGACAGTTGTGAAGCCACCAAAAAATGAAAAGAGGTGGATTTTGGCATTAGGGGAAAAAAAAAAAAAAAAATCACCGCCTACTCGTAGGTGCCCAATGATCCGTTACTGAGCTGCCCAACAAAAAAAAAAAAAAAAAACACTTTAATGGCGTACTCCAGTGACACTGCACCTGAACAAAAAACCTTTAATAACACGGTTAAGGTATAGACTCAGGTGACACAGCAGTCACTGAAACTAAACGACTTTAATGTGGATACTCAGTGATACCATCACTGAACTAAACACCTTTCGTTTGATACAACCATTTTTTAAACTAAACACTTGATGCCACATTCGTTTGATACACCATTTAAAACCTTTGACCGTTTGAAACACCATTTTAACCAAACACCACATTCGTTTGATACACCATTTAAAAAACCAAAAACAAACACTTTGATGCCACATTTGTTTGATGCACCATTTAAACCAAACGTTTTTGTTGCTACATTTGGAAGACAA
>JADBJO010003513.1:32500-42500 GCA_016801955.1 Conus betulinus
CTCTACACCCTCCTCCCTCCCTCCATCTCTCTCCCTCTCTCTCGTCTCTCTCCTCCTCCCTCTCTCATCTCCTCCATCTCTCTCTCCCTCGGCTCTCTCCTCTCTCCTCTCCTCCGTCATCTCTCCCCCCCGTCTCTCCCTCTAGTAGCCACACATTTCTCCTCTCCTCTCTTTCTCTCCTCTATCTCTCTCTCCTCCCTCTCTGCTCTCCTCCTCTCTCTCCCGCTCCTTCTCCCTCCGTCTCTTCCTCATCTCTTCTTTAGTATTAACGTCTCCCCTCTCCCTCTCTCTCTCCTAGTCACGTCTCTCTCTCTCTCTCTCTCTCTCTCTCTATTACACTAGTCTCACGTCTTCTCTCTCTCTCTCTCACACACACACACAACACTAACACACACACACACACACACACACACACACACAACACACACACACACACACACACACACACACACACACACACACACAACACACACACACACACACACACACGCTTCTCACACGCTTCTCACACGCACAGGACTGAGTAAATCGACTCTTTCTCTCACTCGAACGTTGCTATGAGAAGGGATGAATAGCGGTACGCTAAAGCCATATATATATATATATATATATATATTATATATATATATATATATATATGCGTGTGTGTGTGTGTGTGTGTGTGTGTGTGTGTGTGTGTGTGTGTGTGTGTGTGTGTGTGTATCAAGAGGTGATGAATGGAGAAAGTGAGGGGAAGGTGTTAGCGTAGGGGCAGGGAGGTGAGCCTTGAAATTTTGCATAACGGTAGTTAGCATATTTCGTTACTCCTCCAGCTCCAATGCCTTTTTTTTTTTTTTCTAAATACCCTTCTTAAAACTTTTTGAAACCGTGCATAATGTATTTTCCACATAGGACGATAATTACTGTGACTTTTTTTTTTTTTTAATCCCGCTGTATGTTTTGTTGCGGCCATTATGTTGTTATCAGAATATTTATGCCTGCGTTTCGCCTCGTGGGTGTCTCCCTTGACCATGTCTCCAGACACAGACCTGTGATCCAGTCTTATAAGGGTTCTTAAAGACCAGAAGATGATGAACGGACAGACGAGTCAAAGCCAAAGGATTCTAGACATCCAGGAGATCAACATCATAAGTCAGATCATCAAGCAGCTCATGTTCTAAGACCCTTTCCTTCCTTCACCCACGCCAGTGCCTGACCATCCGTCTATAATTCCACTTCCGGTCACATCCGGGTACCTTGTCTGCCTCTTTGTCTGCCCACGAAAGCGGAAATGACTCCTCCTGGCTTTTATGGCGATGATTATGACTATATTAGTATGGCGCGACCCCCCCCCCCCCCCCCCCCTCCCCCCCATCTTCTTTGCTCCTTTCTCGCTGCCCTTGCTCTGTCAGTCCCTGTGTAACCCATCACAAACTCACATTTACATCCTGCCCCTCATTTTGTTTTTCTGTCTGGCGCGTTTTGCTGCGTGTTTTCTATCCTGACTTTTGTTTCGTGTTTATTGTTTATTTGCTAGACGGGCGCCGGGATAGCTCAGACAGACTCGTAATCCTGGGGTTGTGGATTCGAATCTCCGCCGGGCCGTTTCGGTACACGGGGATTTTTCCCTCGGATTAACATTGGTTCTGACTCCATTCCCCATACAGTCCTTCGAATGAGACTATAAACCGGGATTCCGTGTGTGAACGCACGCGCAACATCTTGCACACACGTAAAATCCCAATCACCAACTTTCAGAAGAGAAGGCCAGTTTGGCCATTGGTATGGATGACACGTTACACCTAACATGCATCTTCCCCCAAGATGGAGTAGGGCTGCCTTAATGGCGGGGGATGAAAAACGGTCATACACACACAAAACTCCACTGCCTGTCTATACAGGCAGTGTCTGCAGGAGTATCAGCCTGCGTACGCAGAAAGAAAGAAAGAAAGTTTATTTGCTAGACAACTTTTTTTTAAGTTTCAGTTTTATGACAAGAAACAACATTAACAACAATAAGAACACAAAAACATCAACAATCACGGTAACCTGGAAACAGTAATTAGGGCAACTACCATAGTACTAACAACGTTCACAATATGAACAATATACGGCCCAATAAGCCAACGTCATGTCATTGGAAGTAGAAAAAACATGAGAAACAAAGAACAGAATCGACAACTGAATGACCTAGAACTGAACACAAGTAAAAACAACGAACATTATGGCGATTCGTAAACCGAACAAAAGTAACCCCCGCTCCCCCCCCCCCCCCCCCCCCCCCCCCCCCCCCCCCACTACACACACACACCACCTCCAGTCTCCCCACTGTCCCTCATCCTCCCCAACCCTTACCCTCTTGGCGGTGACCGACAATACCTCCCTATTCACACCGCTGCACAGAGACACAAAAAACACATGACCACAATCTCCATGCTAAGCACGTCTGTGCCTCCCCACGCTCGGTCTCCCTTTGTTTACCACCCCCTTCCCTTCTTCCCTCCTCCTGTAGCTCATCCTTGTATTTACCCCTTCGCCGCCCCGTGGGGTCCTCGACAACCAAAATCTACTTTAAACTGTTGTGAAATACGGTTTCTAGACATAAAAAGTACTCATAAAACGACGTCGTGCTCTCTCTCTCTCTCTCTCTCTCTCTCTCTCTCTCTCTCTCTCTCTCTCTCTCTCTGCATGCCTGCCTGCCTGCCTGTCTGTCCATATGCCTGTTTGTCTGTCTGCCTCTCTCTCTCTGTCTCTGTTTCTGTCTCTGTCTCCTTCCTCCCCTACCCTTCTCTCTCTCTCTCTGAAACTCACTCTCTCTGTCTGTCTGTCTGTGTGTCTGCCTCTCTCTCTCACTTTGTCTGCCTCACTCTCTCTCATTATTTCTGTCTCTGTCTTTTTCTTTCTGTCTTTAACATGTACACGCACGCACACACACACACACACACACACACACACACACACACACACACACACACACACTCACACTCACACACACACACACACACACACCACACACACACACACACACACACACACACACACACACACACACTGTGCAATAGACATTCGCCACCACGAGAGTCGTGGGAAATCAGAGAGATTGTTCCCTCCTGTATTTATAGACGGCTAACCTCCATAGGTTCACACGGGAAATATTGGCAGACTGCGAAGGCGCTTCTCTCACGACGACGTCCATATCACTGTATTAGCAATATCAACCTCGTTTCCTCCAGCTGGGCCTACAATGATGTCTGGGCTGTCCCCGCCCCTTGGGAGCCGCACATCACACAAAAATCTAGTTATGTGCATAAGTGAGTGAGTGGGTAAAGTGTGTGTGTGCGTGCGTGCGTGTGTGTGTGTGTGTGTGTGTGTGTGTGTGTGTGTGTGTGTGTGTGTGTGTGTGTGTGTGTGTTTGCACGTGAGTGCGCGCGCGCGTGCTTACGTGCACGCGGTTGTTTGTATGTGCGTGCGTGCGTGCATTTGTGTATGTGTTTGTGTGTGTGCATGCATGCGTACGCGCGCGTGTGTTTATGTGTGTGTGTGTGGGGGGGGGGGTTTGTTGTTTGTTTGTTGTGTGTTGTGTGTGTGTGTGTGTGTGTGTGTGTGAGTGTGTGTGTGTGTGTGTGTGTGTGTGTGTGTGTGTGTGTAGTCAACGAATGAGGAAAATACAAAAAGCATTGCAAGACCGCATGCATGCGCACACCCACACAAACAGGTTCCTCCCCCCCGCCCCCCGCCCACCCCCTCCTGCAATGAGAGCAACACAGCGACTGGCCAATGCTAACCTGGTAACGAGCAGTCTCTGCCAAAAGAATCCAAGAACGTTCGTGACTCGCATTGAGCTAGAGATCACAGCCACCGAATCAAACGCCTTGCGATTCCCGGCCATAGCTGAAGACGTGATCGTTCACATGAACGGGAAAAAAAAAAAAAAAAAAAAAAAAAAAAAAAACGGATCCAGATAATGTCGAAGTCGGACGAGAAACTATCAGGAAGAAACGGTCGGTTGTTGCTCATAGACGGAGAGGTAGTGGGTTTCTACCGGTGAAAGTCTACTGATAACAACAGCATTACCATCCCTAAAGCTGGAGGTGGTAGAGAACGTCACTAACGTGTGTTCCGATCGGTTCTTCGCGGTCTCTTCGTGGTTTCGTGGTACGGGGCGTCGCCGTCTTTGGTTTGGCGTGGAAGGATGACCCCGTGTTCAGGTCCATGACTCTTATGGCTGTGTGTATAGTGGACCCGTGCGTCGCCTGTCCGGGTGGGAAAAACCCTGCGCAAGTGCATCTCTTTTCCATCTTACTGGCGACGGCCTAAGCCGTGCATAGTGCACCCGGCCTGACCCGTGTGATGAGAGCCGTGATTTTGCCGCGGTCGTGCAAACCGTACTTTCCTGGCCGTCCGGACGAAAGGAGCGAACTCCTCTAATTTTTGTTTACTCTCATTCTGTTTCTTCCCAACATGGACGACGAAAAACTCTTCGCTGTCGTGAGGCTCAGATCATTTATTGAACGTAAAAAGTGACGCGAATCATGCCCACAGAGATATTCTCTCCGCTGCTTGGGACAACATAGCACGAAGAGTGGGAGAAAACGGTAAGTAGTAAAAACGTTATTTTCTTCTTTTTTTTTTTTTTCCACCAAATGAATAAAGTTACAGACAAAATCTTCAAGTTTAGAGATCCAATACTATTCATATTAACAAAAAGTGCCAGTCTCGGGTTATATTTTCTGCAAAAACTAAGAAACGTTCACATTGATTGAAAAGTCAAAGAAAATTGTGAGTAGCAGCCGGCTCTGTCCGGGTCTACCATGCACGCTTCCAAGGACCTGGACAGCCGGATGGGGCACTGCCTTGCAATGCACGGCAGAGTCCGGGTCCACTATGCGCGTAGCCTACAGGTCAGCGTGCCTCTGCCTTTCACAAACAGTAAACCGTACGAAGAAGATGATACTGGGGTCGTAAGGGGACGATCTCCACAGGTGTACAGGTTCTGTACTGTTGATGACATTACTGTACAGCGGAAAACGTGATGGGGGGTATCGATGGGAAAGCAGGAAAGAGGGAGGGGATGGAAGGAAGAAATTAGTGTCAGTGGTGGAGCAGGAGGGCCAGAGATGAAGGGGCGGGGAGAAGGGTGAAACCACATGTCAAAGAGCAGTGGGAATGGAACAGGAACAAGCATACGCCTGTAGGTGGAAAGACTGCAGTTCCTGTAAAATCATTGGCACCGCTGATAGATAGATTGAAAGAGTGTGTTTAAAGAGGGACTTAGACAGTGGAGAAGCACAAAGCGACACTGCTTGGCAAAGAATAGGTGTTATACTTATTTCTTAATCTGTAATGCCTAAATTTTGTCCCATGGATTTATATGTTCATGTATATTTCTATGGTTCTTCGGCGTGATGCGTGGTGCATCAAAAGATTAAAAGGAAAAAAAAAAACAAAACAGAAAAAAGCTAGCCACACCCAGGGGTTCACGGCAGTGAGCTGGTCAAATGACCTATGATAGATCCTCAGATGACCTATGAGAGATCCTCAGATGACCTAGGTGAGATCCTCACGCTGTCGCTTCAGGACTGGGATTTAAAAGAAACAGGAGGAGGAAACCTGAGAAAGGTCATCAACTTACACCGTGTTGTATCCTTAAATAGTTCAACACGGGGTTTAAAGAAGCCACAGTCGGTCTGGCTGGATGTGTGTGTGTGTGTCATTCTGCATTTCATCTGTCGACAGATGAATCTGCTAGATGCTGTATTGTATTGGATATATCATCCTGGAGCAAAAGAAACAGAAAAGCGCTCATTCCCGTTTGTTGGCCTGACCTTACAAATCGTGGTTCAACAACAACAAAAGAAAAAAATAAAAAAAAAAGATAAAAAAATGGGAGCCTACTCCTTGAAAATAAATCTGAGGACAACTAGCAAGTCACCACGTACAGCAGCGTCTGTCTATGTCTAAGTCCATGTCGGCTCACACACACACACACACACACACACACACACACACACACACACACACACACACACACACACACACACACACACACACACACACACACACACACACACACACACCTATCCAAACGATTTCAACAAACCGTTAAGGGAAAAGATGCAAAAGGACCTGGGTGTGGATCTTTGATACGGATTCGGATTTGAGGACCCTCACATGGCCCAAAATTTGCCTGCCACTGCGCAGGTAGGGAGGGTGTGTCCGAGCATCCAGGAGACCCCTCGCTGGTGTGGCCCTGCACAGTCATCGTTGTTGGACAATGTGCCGGTGGTCGAACGAACATTCGTGTTCTGTGCCAATGTTGGTGTCATTGAAAGGATCATGGCGTGGAAAAGTGCTCTCTCTCTCTCTCTCTCTCTCTCTCTCTCTCTCTCTCTCTCTCTCTCTCTCTCTCTCTCTCTCTGGCGAAGCTAGAAAAAACGATGGACTGATCCTTGTATTCTATCGAGCAGTATAAATCACTGTGTGTGTGTGTGTGTGTGTGTGTGTGTGTGTGTGTGTGTGTGTGTGTGTGTGTGTGTGTGTGTGTGTGGTGTGTGTGAAGTTTGGATCTTTTTCTCAAGACTGAACGCAAGCGTGGTTATTATGGCCTCTTCAGTAACGCATCCAGACATCAAGAAAAGTCTGCCATGTTTCAAAAATCCCCTTAGAAACGAGTCTCCACCCACTCATCCCCTTTCATTTAGCTTCCATTTCCACTCGTCTTATTTCATCCCATCTCCTCTTCCCATTCCCCCCCCCCCCCCCCCCCCCCCGCGACTCTGCCTTCGTGCTACTTTCTGTCTACTGTCTGAATAAAATCCCGATGTGGTATTAAACGTTGTGGTCTTGCGGGAAAAAAAGTCATTAAACGGATATTCTTTCTGCGGCATGCGTACAGCGCCTTTCAACCAATGTACAAGCGATAAGAGAGCAGGTCCTTGTAAAATTCTCAGGAGAAATTAATCATGTTTATTCAAGTCGGCTTTACACAGACAGGTTTTAAAGAAGACGCCCATGTTTGGGTATGATTGGGTACTGCTACGCCGACGCGTTCTTGTCGGGGAGAGTAGTCCCCCCTTATTGTTCTCTCAAGGATTTACGCGTCAGCACTGACACATCGTAAAAGCCAGCCGTCCGCCGATGTTCTGGAAACCCCTAGAGTCTGGTGGTGCCGTCCGTTATAATCATCAGCTTCTCTCTGCTTCTCTGTCGGTCGGTCGGTCTGTGTCTTACTGTATGTCTGTCTGTTTGTTTCTGTCTGTCCGTCTCTGTCTGTCTGTCTGCCTGTCTGTCTTTCTGTTTCTGTCTGTCTGTCTGTCTTTCTCTCTCTCTCTCTCTCTCTCTCTCTCTCTCTCTCTCTCTCTCTCTCTCTCTCTCTCAGGCTGCACACATGATTTTTCCTTTCTGTCCCCCTCCCCTCCCCCTCTCTCGCTCCACCCTCTTCCGATTGCACACAGACCTGTGGACCACGGCCGAATTTCATTAGATTTCTTCCTAGTTCTGAGTGTTTCTCTGTCTATTTCTCTGTCTCTCTCTGTCTCTGTCTGTCTCTCTGTCTCTCTCTGTCTCTCTCTATCTGTCTCTCTCTCTCCCCCCTCTCCCCCCCCCTCTCTCTCTCTCTCTCTCTCGTTTTCTCTTCCCTGTCGCTAGGTTCGGTGCGGATGAGGCGACTAACAACGAGGGCACGCTGACTGATCGGCGGGTGCAGAGACATCTGATCGGTCATGGGAACCAGCCCTTCAGGGACATGGCTCTCCATCACTCCTGCTTCTTGCTGAATCGGATGACGTAGTGCTGGAATAGTCTGGTGACGAGGGCCTCTTCTGGTACATACAAAAAAAAAAAAACCCCCCAAAAAAAAACAAAAAAAAAAAAAAAAACCCAGACCGTAAGGAAATGTCAGCAGAAGAGTGGGTCAACTCGGCGAACCTTTGCAAAGGAAAGCCACTGAAACACGTGCGATTCGGAAAGGAGTACTAAGGGCCAGCTTTTCACGGTCTGGTCCACTTGTTTCTTACAATGACAACACGAAGATCGAAGTACAGAAACACCGTGGTGTTATTGACACTGTGGCGTATGGTATTGACAGGAGAGTGTTTCTATAGTTCCCATGTCAAACCGATCGCCTTGCTTTTTTTTTTTGCGCCTTGCTTTTTTTTTTTTTTTTTTTTTTTTGTATGTGGCATCACTTTGCTAAATGAGATGTGTGGCGGCTTGACTGTGCAATAACATTTGTTTCTCTCTCTTTCTCTCTCTCTCTCTCTCTCTCTCTCTCTCTCTCTCTCTCTCTCTCTCTCTCTCTCTCTCTCTCTCTCCTCTCTCTCTCTCTCCCAGACCCTCCCCCTTCCTCCACACCACGCCCCTCCTCCTCCTCTCTTATTCATTTTTCGCCCATTCTCTTTCTTTGATTTCTTGATACCACCCCACACCTTTCACCCCGCCCCCACCACCCCCACCCCCCAACATCGCACTCTCCCTTGGTGGTGCCCCGCATACCCTTTCACCCCCTTCACCCGTTGCCTCCTCATCCCTCAACCCTCACCCCCACCCCCACCCCCCCACCACCCCCACCATCCCAGAGACACACCCACTTTTTTGCCCCTCCTACCTCTCTCAGTGTGTATACGTGTCGATGACGTCATGCTTGTGCCTTGTGCCTGTTGAGTGGACGGATAGAGGGAATGAGGAGAGGAGAATGAGGAGACAAGGACGCCTTTGGTGCCAGGAACGTATGCATTCTGCTTGGAGAATCTGATTGATCTCATTACGAGAAAGCCGTCTAGGAAGGAAGGAGCCCGGGGGTAGGGGTGGTGGGTGGGTGATATCAGACAAAGAAGATAGAGATAACAAAGATGGAAAGAGAAGGACGATTTAAAGATGGAGGGGAAGGGGAATGGGGGGGCGTGAGGGGGGCCGGAATAGCTCAGTGGTAGAGCGCCGGACTCGTAATCCTGGGGTTGCGGGTTCGAATCTCTGCCGGGCCGTTTAGGTACAGGGGGATTTCTCCCTCGGAGTTAACATTAGTTCTGACTCCATTTCCCATACAGTCCTTCGAATGAGACTATACACCGAGGTTCCGTGTGTGAACGCACGCATAACATCTTGCGCACACGTTAAATCCCATCACCAGCTTTCGGAGAAGGCCAGTTTGGCCGTTGGTGTGGATGACACGTTACACAGAGCATGCACCTTCCCCGAAGCTGGAGTATGGCTGCCTGAACGGCGGGATAAAAAAAAAAGGTCATACACACCAAACTCCACTCTCTTTGATGGGTCGATGGGATTAATCCTTGCCTGTCTCTACAGGGAGTGTCCGCAGGAATATCAGCCCGCGTACGCAGAAGAAGAAAGAAGAATGAAGGGGCGTGAAAGGGGAATAGGGGAAGGAAGGGAGAAGACCAGTTGAAGACAGAGTGTGGAAAGGGGGGAGGGTCAGAAGCGAGTGAGGAGAGAGGGGGGGGGGGGGGGGTTGCTCAGGATTAGGGGCGAATGATGGGGGTGAGGAGGAAAAGAATGGGAAGAAATGATGATGGTGATGGAAAGAAAGGAAGTCAAACAGAGAAACAGAAGCAAAGAAAGGACACGAAAGAAAAAGCACAAAAAAAAAGAAAAGAGAAAGGAAATATAAACAAGAGTAGGAGATATGAATAGAGAAGAGAGAAGGGGGTCTGTTGCGGGTGTGGGGTGTGGGGTCTGTAAATGGATGACAAAGGGGGAAAGGAGAGAGAGGAAGGATGGGGGAGGATGGGAATGTGAAAGTCAGAGCCGTTTCCTCATGTTGTACTTTTGTGATTTGTGGTCCCGGATGTGGCGAGTTCGTTCGCACGAAAGGGATGAACAGCTTCACCCAATCCTTTAGGCTTTCGTGCCCTGGCAGCAAAAGATCTTCATTTGACGTTTCGGATCGGTCAGAACCACCACCACCACCTCCATCATAACCCCCCCCCCCCCCCCCCCCCCCCCCCCCCCCCCCCCCATCCTCTGTCTTTTTATGCCCTGGAAGCGAAAGTCTGAACCTGAATGT
>JADBJO010003513.1:45000-52500 GCA_016801955.1 Conus betulinus
CCAGGACAGGGGACGAAAGGATATAGTTCATAAGGATGAAGAGACATAAGTGAAAATACATGTATGTATGTATGTATGTATGTATGTATGTATGTATGTATGTATGTATGTATGTATGTATGCATGCATGCATGTATGTATGTATATGTGTATATATATGTATATACATGTACACAGACACACACACACACACACACACACACACACACACACACACACACACATATATATATATATATATATATATATATATATATATATATATATATATATATATATATATATATATATATATCATACAGAGCCCACTCATTTAATCCTTTTTTTCGGTCTATTTTACGAGACGTCGCCTCAGATGGGCTGAGTAATGCCACTATAAAAGAGCCATACCTGGTTCAGTAACGTTGCTCAGTGGTTGTTAGAAAGCAAAATTTGGCTGAATAACGTTGTTTTTATCGCTGTTTGTCTAACAACAAGATTTGACTGAATGTATTGCCGTGTGTGATTGTTAGATAGCAGTGTTTTTTTTTTTTTTTTTTCGTTACTACATAACGTCACTGTTTTGGCTGTTAGTAGCTTGCACTGTTCGGCTGAAACAGGTCACTTATTGCAGTATTCGGTTGCAGAAGGTCACTGGTTGACGTGTTTAGCTGAAGAAGGTCACTGGTTGACGTGTTTAGCTGAAGAAGGTCACTGATTGATATGTTTAGCTGAAGAAGGTCACCGGTTGCAGTATTTAGCTGAAGAAGGTCACTGATTGAAGTGTTTAGCTGAAGAAGGTCACTGGTTGCAGTATTTAGCTGAAGAAGGTCAGTGGTTGCAATATTTAGCCGAAGAAGGTCAGTGGTTGCAATATTTATTTACTCGGTTCTGGGCCGAGAAGAAGGTCACTGGTTACAATACTTAGCTGAAGAAGGTCACTGATTGAAGTGTTCAGCTGGAGGTCACTGGTTGCAGTACTTAGTTGGAGTAGGTCACTGGTTGCATAGATACTTGAAGAAGGTCAATTGTTACAGTATTTAGCTGAAGAAGGTTACTGGTTGCAATGTTCAGCAGTTTTGGCTGTATATACATCGCAGTGTTTAGCTGAAGGTCACTGCTTTGGCTGTATGTAGTTTGTAGTGTTTAACTGAAGGTCACTGCTTTATCTGGTCGTAGGTTGCAGTATTAGGCTGATGAAGGTCACTGCTTTATCTGGTCGTAGGTTGCGGTGTTAGGCTGAAGAAGGTCACTGCTTTATCTGGTCGTAGGTTGCAGTGTTAGGCTGAAGAAGGTCACTGCTTTATCTGGTCGTAGGTTGCAGTGTTAGGCTGAAGAAGGTCACTGCTTTATCTGGTCGTAGGTTGCAGTGTTAGGCTGAAGAAGGTCACTGCTTTATCTGGTCGTAGGTTGCAGTATTAGGCTGAAGAAGGTCACTGCTTTATCTGGTCGTAGGTTGCAGTATTAGGCTGAAGAAGGTCACTGCTTTATCTGGTCGTAGGTTGCAGTATTAGGCTGAAGAAGGTCACTGTTTTATCTGGTCGTAGGTTGCAGTGTTAGGCTGAAGAAGGTCACTGCTTTATCTGGTCGTAGGTTGCAGTGTTAGGCTGAAGAAGGTCACTGCTTTATCTGGTCGTAGGTTGCAGTGTTAGGCTGAAGAAGGTCACTGCTTTATCTGGTCGTAGGTTGCAGTATTAGGCTGAAGAAGGTCACTGCTTTATCTAGTCGTAGGTTGCAATATTAGGCTGAAGAAGGTCACTGCTTTATCTGGTCGTAGGTTGCAGTGTTAAGCTGAAGAAGGTCACTGTTTTGGCTGTGCATACTCACATACTTACTTAGGCCCATAGCTCAAGGGTGAGCATAGGCCATCGACAACACTCCGCCATCGCACTCGGTTCTGGGCTGCTCGCTGAATGCCTGTCCAGTTGGTCCCCTGCCTCTTCATCTCTGCCTCAGTGTCTCGCCTCCAGGTGCTGCGAGGTCGGCCTCTCTTCCTTTTTCCCCTGCGGGTTCATGTCAGGACTTGGTGTGTGGTGCTGGATGCTGGCTTCCGAGAGTGTGTCCAATCCAGCCCCACTTTCCTCCGTAGAATCTGCTCAGCCACTGGTTCCTGTCCTGCTTGCTTTCATAGATCTTCATTGTTGATCTTCTTTGGCCATCTGATTTTGAAGATGCGCCTCAGACAGGTGTTGATGAAGGTCTGAATTTTTGGCTGCATTGCCCTGGTCATTTTCCAAGTCTCGCAGCCGTGGAGCAGAACCGTAGACTGCAATCTTTATCTGAAGTTCACTGCTTTGGCTGTATAAAACTTGCAGCGTTCATCTGAATAAGGTCACTGCTTTGGTTGTCTGTAGATTGCAGTGTTTAGGTAAAGAAGGTCACTGCTTTGGTTGTACATAGATTGCAGTGTTTAGTTGAAGAAGGTCACTGCTTTGGTGGTATGTAGATTGCAGTGTTCGTTGAAGAAGGTCAGTGCTTTTCTGTACGTAGATTACAGTGTTTAATTGAAGAAGGTAAGTGCTTTGGCTTTATGAAGATTACAGTGTTTAACTGAAGAAGGTAAGTGCTTTGGCTTTATGAAGATTACAGTGTTTAACTGAAGAAGGTCAGTGTCCTGGCTGTACATAGGTTGTGGTGGTTAGCTGAAGAGATGAACAGTGTTTTGGCCGTATGTAGATTACAGTGTTTAGCTGAACAAGGTCAGTGCTTCGGTTGTATGTAGATTACTATATTTAGCTGCATACTACACTGTTCGGCTGTAAGTAGACTCCAGTGCTTGGCCAAATGACATCACTAAATCAGCTGTATGTAGTTCTCGATGTTTGGCTGGATAAACGTGAATGGTTTGGCTGTAGTAAGATTTCAGTGTTTGGCTGAGTAACGTCACTGTTCGGCTGTTGGAAGACTGCAATGTTCGAGCGATGAACGCCACTGTTAATGTTTGATTGAATAACGGCATTATCTGGCTGTAAGTAGGTTGAAACGTTTGGCTATGTAATGTCAGTGTTAGCTGCAGGTAGGTTGCTGCATAGGGTGGGTGACGTCACTGTTTAACCACCATCGGCAGATTGCGATGTTTTAATTGAATAACGTTGTTGGTTTGGCTGAAGGTAGACTGGAGTATTTCGATGAGTAATGTCACTGTTTTGGCTGTAGATGGGTTGAAGAGCTGGCTGAAAAAGATCATGGTTTTAGCTGTGGATATATTGCAGTATATAACCGAATGACTTTGTCCTTTGGCTGCAGACAGGTTGAAGAGTCGGCCGAATTGGGTCACTGGTTTTGGTTGTCGGTATGTTGCAGAGTTTGGCTGCAGGGTGCAGCAGTCTTTTGACTGACTGACATCATCGATGGGCTGAAAGTGGAAAGCAGCCTTTAGATGACTTACATCACCAGTTATCTGTATACCGACAGAGATGGTTGACTAAGTAGCGTCACCAGTTATCTGTATATAAACAGCAACGTTTGGCTGACTAAAGTCACCGTTTAGCTGCACTGCAGGGAAACATTAGTATGTGGCTGTCTTAAATTGCTTGTTGTCTGCAAAAAAACACCAGTGTCTGGCTGATCAAAGTGGCATTTTAACTGCAAGTAATATCAATGTTTTGTCTGACTTACATTGCTAGTTAACTGAAAGCAGACACACAATATCTGGCTGATCAAAGTGGCCTTTCAACTGCAGGTAAACATCACTGTTTGCCTGATTTACATTGCCAGCTGGCTGACAGCTGACGCCAATGTTTGTCTGACTAACCTCATTGGTCGGCTGCAGTTTGACAACACCGTCTGGCTGAATGATGTCATTGTTTGGCTTCAGATAACAACAATGTTTGGCAGACTAATGTCATTGGTTTTTGACCACCAGTTCCAGCGTGTAGACAAAGGATGCCTGCTCGGGAAAGGGAGATGCTCTGTCTACAACCCAGTATTTTGATAAACTTTTGTCCCCGCTCGCTGTCACCAGGACAGAATTCGATTGGGAAAAATAGAAAAAAAGGAGGGAAAAAAGGAGGAGAGAGAGAGGAGAGAGAGAGAGGAGGAGGGAAGAAGAGAGAGAGAGAGAGAGAGAGAGAGAGAGAGAGAGAGAGAGAGGGAGGAGAGGGAGGGAGGGGAGGGAGGGAGAGAGAGAGAGAGAGAGACAGGGGGTGGAGAGAGAGAGAGAGAGAGAGAGAGAGAGACGTTGAACAAACACCTTAAAAAAAAAAAAAAAAACCCCCATCCCTACTCTAGATTTAGGAATTGGGAGTGGAAAGTAGGCTGAACGCGTCATGCCGCATTGCGACCAAAATACCAGTGAGGAGAGACCAAGTCAACAAGCAGAGCAAAGTTCATTGCATGCGGAACCTTCGCTTCAACATCCGTGTTGTCTCTCATGATGGCTTCCCCCCCACTCCCCCTCTTACCCCCCCCCCCCTCCCCCCGTGCCCTACTAAACCTCCAGCTCCAGCCAACCCCCTCCCGAGTTCTACAGAACATCCAGCCTCGGCTGCCCTTTGAGTGGCTGATAGCCACGTCTGATCAGGTCTGTTCCGCTTTCCCAAAAAAACCCTTTTACAAAATAAACACTCTAATGAGCCATGGCCCCAGCGAGAGTTTGTAAAGTGACCCTCGTTTCATTTGCTCTGTGTTTTAGGGTTTTGTAGAGTGGAGCGGGAGGAGGGGGGTGGGGGGGGGGTGGGCGGAGTGGAAAAGGAAGGAAACTTACCGTGGTTGTCAGTGTAGTGAGAAAAAAAAAGGGGAGGTGGGAGAGGTTTAATGTTGAAGTAGAATGAGGAGGAAGAAGTCGTGGAGGGTGAAGTGGGGAAGGGTGTGCAGGATAAACAGGTAGAGGAGGAAGGAGAGGGAGCCATGGGGAATGGGCATGGGAAAGGAAGAGGGGGGGGGGGGGATAGACAGAGGGGGAGAAGGAAGAGCTGGAATAGACAGAGAAGGGGAGAAGGAAGAGCTGGAATAGACAGAAGGGGGAGGAAGGAAGAGCTGGAATAGACAGAAGGGAGAAGGGAGAGCTGGAATAGACAGAAGGGGAGAAGGAAGAGGTGGAATAGACAGAAGGGGAGAAGGGAAGAGGTGGAATAGACAGAAGGAGAGAAGGAAGAGGTGGAATAGACAGAAGGGGAGAAGGAAGAGGTGGAATAGACAGAAGGGGAGAAGGAAGAGGTGGAGAATAGACAGAAGGGGAGAAGGAGAGGAAGAGGTTGAATAGACAGAAGGGGAGAAGGAAGAGGTGGAATAGACAGAAGGGGAGAAGGAAGAGGTTGAATAGACAGAAGGGGGGAAGGAAGAAGAGCTGGAATAGACAGAAGGGGAGAAGGAAGAGCTGGAATAGACAGAAGGGGAGAAGGAAGAGCTGGAATAGACAGAAGGGGAGAAGAAAGATGTGGGGCAGAAAGAAAAGAGAGGAGACAAGAGTTGGAGTAGAAAGAAAGGTAGGAAGAAGGAGTAGAAAGAAATGGATGTGGGAGAGGTTGAATCGAAAGAAAGAGTGAAGGGAAGAGATCGGACAGAAAGAAAGAGAGGGAAGAAGAGTTTGAGTAGAAAGAAACGGAGAATGAATGAAAGGGGGTGACGTAGACAGAAAGATAAAAGGAAGACGTGGCGTAAAGAAGGGGGGAGAGGACGAGGTGGAATAGAAAGAAAGGGAGGAGGAAAAGATGGGAGCAGAAAGAAACAGAGAAAGAGGTAAAGTAGACCGAAAGATAGAAGAAAGAGATGGAGTATAGAGGGAGGAGGAGGAAGAGGTGGAGTAGAAAGACAGGACGGGGGGAAAGGTAGAATAGCGAGAAAAAGAGGAGGAAGATAATTATGAAATAGAAAAAAAAAACTGGAGGAGGAAGGTGTTAAACAGAATGAAATAGGGAACGGAAAGGTGGAGTGAACAGAAATGGAAAAGGAAGAGGGCGAAAAAAAGAAAAAGAAAAAGAAAGGGAAGATGTGGAGGAGAAGAAAGAGAGGAGAAAAAAGGTGGAGTAGAGATAATGGGGTAGGAAGGGGCAGTGTAGAGGGAAAAAGGAGGAGAAATGTGTGAAATATTAAAACGGAGGTTAGAAAGACAGGAATTAGGAAGACGTGGAGTACAAACAAAAGGAAGAGGACGATGTGAAGTAGAAAGAGAGAGGGAGGGAAGAAGATGTGAAGTAGAAAGAGAGGGAGGAAGAAGATGTGAAGTAGAAAGAGAGGGAGGAAGAAGATGTGAAGAGGAGGGAGGAAGAAGATGTGAAGTAGAGAGAAAGGAAGAAGATGTGAAGTAGAAAGAGAGGGAGGAAGAAGATGTGAAGTAGGAAGAAAGGGAGGAAGAAGATGTGAAGTAGAAAGAGAGGGAGGAAGAAGATGTGAAGTAGAAGAGAGAGGGAGGAAGAAGATGTGAAGTAGAAAGAAAGGGAGGAAGAAGATGTGAAGTAGGAAGAAAGGGAGGAAGAAGATGTGAAGTAGAGAGAGAGGGAGGAAGAAGATGTGAAGTAGAAAGAGAGGGAGGAAGAAGATGTGAAGTAGAAAGAGAGGAGAGGAAGAAGATGTGAAGTAGAAAGAGAGGGAGGAAGAAGATGTGAAGTAGAAAGAGAGAGGAGGAAGAAGATGTGAAGTAGAAAGAGAGGGAGGAAGAAGATGTGAAGTAGAAAGAGAGGGAAGAAGAAGATGTGAAGTAGAAAGAGAGGGAGGAAGAAGATGTGAAGTAGAAAGAGAGGGAGGAAGAAGATGTGAAGTAGAAAGAGAGGGAGGAAAGAAGATGTGAAGTAGAAAGAAAGGAAGAAGATGTGAAGTAGGAAAGAGAGGGAGGAAGAAGATGTGAAGTAGAAAGAAAGGGAGGAAGAAGATGTGAAGTAGAAAGAGAGGGGAGGAAGAAGATGTGAAGTAGAAAGAGAGAAGAAGATGTGAAGTAGAAAGAAAGAGGGAGAAGGAAAACAGGAGGAGAAAAAGGAGGAGGAGGGGGGGGGGGAGGAAAGAAGGAGGAAAGGTAAGGAAAGAAGAGGAAAGAGAGAAGGAGAAAGGAGGAAGAGAGATGTGAAGTAGAAAAAGAGGAGGAAATGGAAGAGAAAAAGATGTGAAGTAGAAAGAGAGGGGAAGAAGATGTGAGGAAGAGAAGAAAGAGAGGAGAAAGGGAAGGAAGAAGAGAGGAACACGGAGAAGGTGTGCAAGTAGAAAGGGGGGGAAAGGAGAGGAGGATGGGAGTAGGAAAGGACGGGGGAAGGGGAGGGGGGGGGAAATGAGAGGGGGGGGAGAGGGATGTGAAAGGGAAGGGGGGGGGGGGAGTGGGAAAAAGTTGAGGGGGAACTTTGGGGGGGGGGGTGTTGGGAAGGGGGAGGTGAGGGAAGGAAAAGTTGCTTTGAGTTGTGGGGGGTACAGGGAACATGGGGGGGGACAACTGGGAAGGGAAAGAGGGGGGTGTCTAGGTGGAAAAGACGGAGAGAGGGGGGGGGGTGGGGGGGAACGGTGGGGAGCATTGGGGGGAAGAAGAAAGAGAAGAAATAGTCAAGGGGAGTCTTTTTGCCCGTCCTAGATAACGTCGCCAGGAAATCGGGGGGGGAG
>JADBJO010003513.1:62500-77500 GCA_016801955.1 Conus betulinus
AATTCCAGTCCGTTTGGTAGGGTTTTGAGTGATGAAAACCAGTGTGTTCCCTTTTGTTTGATCTTACTGGTAATATTGATACCGCCTCATTCGCTAGAAATTACGCCGTCTAATATCACTATGTGGATAGATGTTAAATTGAAGACAACAACAACATAGAAATTACTTTTAACTTTGTAGATTGACAGTATTTCAGCAAGTTCCCTTCTGTACAAAGAGCACAAGATGTAGCAGATTTCTATATGGAATGTGCTCTTATCTTTGGAAACCTAAACCAGCACGAATGTATATGTATTCAATTCCAGATACAACTTAGAATGGCTCTCGCAAGAGAGCAGATCTCTGTCAGTTTTTGAATTTTGAATCCGTCCTCTAATTCAGTTCATGTATGAAAGCTAATATATTCCCCCTCAGGGGAAATGATGCTCAGTGTGGACTGAAAAAGGTCTTCGCTTAATCTTTTGAAAACCGGACACGCAAAATACAGAACAATGTTAATCGATCATTAAATTTCAGTTTTCCGTATATTACTTCGTAGATTCTTATCAGTTCGTAAATGTGATTTTACAATGGTCAGAGGACAATTTGTGATGATCTTGTCAGTGGTAAACAGATCCTGGATATACTGTTTGCTCTGGAACCACATTAGAATTCTGTAGGTCTGTCTCTGGCGTACAGTCCATCTCTTGATGAAACAGTTTTTTTTCGTTCCGTTTCGTTTCATTTCTTTGCGTAGTCTTGCTGATTAGACAAGTGAAACAAACCAATAGACACACGGCTGTACTGATTCAGGTACCCGTTACTGGTGGTTGCACAGGTCTGCAGGCAAACGTTCTGAGTATTTGGAAGTAGTCAAGAGAAGACAAAAATTTCATACAACAAAACTACGAGTAGGATAGATAAACGTTTACGATACAATATAACTGATCGGAATTCCTAACACACACGTAGTTTTACATACTGCGCTGAAGGTATCCACGCTCACTCAGTTGACCTTTCTGCTTACGTGCTTAATTGGATAGGTCTTACATATTGTTTATTATCACATGCAAAACACGCTTTGTATTTTTAATTAGATTCTTTTTCTAGATATCAAACAATTCGCCGAACTTTATCACGTCAGGGTTTCTTCTGTAGTAGTGAAGGATTAGGACATTTTTCAGTTGGTGAAGTAACTACATTCAAAAACGTAATGAAATTTATCCCCTATGTCTGAGAAAGAACAACACTGACGAATTCGTTTCTCTCTTGGTCTATTACGAAATCGGCCTTTTTGAATAAGTAATCTGTGATCCAATGTTCTGAAATGAGAAAAACAATGACTGATGTAATACAAATAGATAGTTTTCTGGACGGAAGACATTGTTGAATAGTCAATATAATTGCAAAATGATTCATTTGTTTTCATGTCACTCGTCCATTGTTTGGTGTACGGGTCTTTCAAACAGCACAATATTTTCATTTTTAAACAATTTTCTGAAAAATCCATTCAGATTGATTGTCAAAAACCCCGAAAGACCTAAATAATCCAATAATTTTTCTGTCGTTTTACGAGTTAATAGACTGGTAACCTTCGTTACGATTTAAGTCATACATGAATCGGTACAAAGTACTGACAGTTATTAACATTCTAAACATGTTTATTTCCTTGAATTAGTGAGAAAGCATTCCACCTTAGGATCGGTTCAAGTGAAACTGGCCCAATTCGCCGTAAAGCATATTCGTTGAGGATAAATTATCTAATATTATTTGAAAAAAGTACTTTATATAGACTATATTACAAGCTCCGCTACGTGTATTAAAACATCATACTGCATATCCACACTAAAGTAGATGCACAATCATTTGTCAAATATTCTGTCTGAATATCAAGCGGCAAATGAGTTTCATGCATTTTTCTCCAATGCAAACATAGCTCTGTAGCCCTATTACACAGAAGTTTCTGGGCAACGTTAAACTCGTAAATAACATAAATACCCAGATACTTAGGCCTAGAAACAAATTCCACGTTTTGTTCATAACAGTTAGCAGAAGGTAGGTTTGTGGCTTTACTGCTTTAATAACTTTGGTTTTGTTGCCATGAATCTGAAGTTTTCATATGACACAATAGTGCGACGTGGCATCCCAGGCTTTCTGCAAGTCTTCAGCATACTCAGCAGAAATCGTAGTGTAGACTGCATACAGGAATAAAAAACATTTTCAACGTCACGCTTTCATCCGTATTCAGTTTCTACATGTTAAACCTTGGAAAGTCATGCCTCTCTTTTTTTTCAGAAACAAATGGATATAATTCGTTCGGGTATATTGCAAACCAACCTTCTACCCACACAACCCACCCGCACCAGCTTTTTTGTTCTTCCCTTTCACATTTGATAATCGTTTCAGCCTCTTCAGTAGAATTAAACAATGAAGCCAGGCGTACCCTCCTCTCCTGTACAATATGACCCTTCTCTACGTGTGAAGAAGTCTAAATATTGCTCAGAAGGAACGAAAATGGACGTGGGGGGGGGGGGGGGGGGGGGGGAATTGTTAGCCTACAAATCAGACGAATATGTCGCTGAAGACGTCAGTCCAAATTTTTTTGCAAAGCCTGAAGATTTCCTTAAACCTTTACGTTTATATTCTTGTATCACAGTAGTCATAAGGTTACCCCCCCCCCCCCCCCCGAGCCTTTTCACACACTACACATGATCTAGGCCATGTGGCTCAAAGCTGTGTATAATCTGTTCTTCACCATTGTCCGAAAATAAGCACTTTAGAAAAAAAAAAAACTATTTGACTTCCCGCTGTGAAGTGTGTTTTCGGAAGGAAATCGTTACATTTTTTTATTTTGGAAACTAAAGAACTTTGGGTAGTGAGGTTAAGTTATGAATTTGAACGAAAAGACTAAGAGAAGAGAGAATGCCAAGCGAATGCCAAAAAGAAAAAAGGGTGAAGGGAAATGCACCATTCCGTTCCCCCGTTTGCAGAGTTCCTGTGCTTCCAAGATTGGGGTCAGTTCGGTTTCTGGGAATTTTGAAATTATTCTGAAATGTCGAGAGCACAGACAAACTGCTGGATATTACCGTAGCAACCTTTGAAATATTAGTGCAAGAAAAAGTGCTGTACTAGAGGAAAGGACTAAAGAGATATAGTTCATAGGAAGAACAGAAATATATGAAGATGTTAAAAAAAAAAAAAAAAGACTATATTGTCATACACAGCCCTCTTTGCTCTCTGTTTTATACGAGACTTTGCCTCAGATGGCTGAATAACATCACTATTTCGTCATCAGACATAGAGAAATGTCTGGTTCAGTAATGTGGCTGTTAGAAACTAAGGATGGCTGAAAAACGTAGCTGTGTGACAGTCTGTGTGACAGCAAGGTGTGACTGAAGTTATTACTGTATGAATGTCACGGACGGTAGTGTTTTTTTCTGTACTAAAACAGCGCCACTGTTTCGGTGCTCGTAGCTGCAGAGAAGGTCGTTGCTTTTGCCGTACGTAGGTTGCAGTGTTTAGCTGTTTAACGTCTCTGTTGGGGATGTGGGAAGACTGCAATACAATGATGACTGACATCACTAATTTGGCCGAGAGAGACTGCATTGTTTTGGCTAATTATGCCACTGTTTTGCCTGTAAATCGATCGCAGTGTTTGCCTGAATAACGTCTGTGTTTGGCCTAAGTAGACTGCAATGTTTGGGTGAATAAGCTACTGTTTTGGGTTTGGTAAATTGCAGTGTTCGGCTGAATAACACATTGTTTGGTTCTTTATATATTGCAATGTTTGGCTAAATAACATCACTTTTTGCCGTAGATTGCAATGTTTGACCATCATTGGTAACGAATAATTCGACAACATAATCACCTGGCTCTTGTTAGGTTGCAGCGTGTAGTTAAAAATCAAGACAATGTTTGGCTGTAGGGAGGTTGCTGCATTAGATGAATAACGTCGCTATCTGGCAAAAGGTAGATTACAGATTTTTTAACTGAATAACGTCTCTGGTTTTTGCTGAAGATGAAACCCGTTATCCAGTTGAATGATGTCAACATTTGGCTGTTGGTGGACTAAAGTGTTGGCTGAACGAGGTCACTGCTTTGGCTGTCGGGTAATTGCAGTGTAAAGTTGAATAATGTCACTGTTTGTAGGTGACAGTATTTGACTGAATAAGGTCAGTGTTTTTGCCCGTCAGTGAATTGTACTATTTAAGTGAAGAAATGTCACTGGATTGCTGTTGGTAGACTGGTGTTGTTGGCTGAAAAAAAAGTCTGTGTTTGGGCTTTGGTTTCTTTGCAGTGTTTGGGTTGATAATGTCACTGTTTGGCGATCGCTAAATAGCTGTGTTTGACTGGATAAAGTCAGTGTTATGGCTGCAGGTAAATTGCAGTGCTTGGCTGAATATAGTCACTGTTTAGCTTTAATATGGTAACAATGTGTGACTGAATAATGTAACTGTTTAGCTTAAATCAGGTTACCGTGATTGTGAAATACCGTCACTGTTTTGGGGTGTAATGAAAATGCAACGTTTGGCTTAACATGTCCTGTTTGGCTATTGGTAGATTGAAAAGTTTTGGTGAATAATGTCTGTTTTGGTTGTAGGTAATTGCCTACTTTAGCTGAATGACGTTACTGTTTGACTGCAGATAGATGGCACTGTTTTGCTGATGGATGTCGTTGTCTGGATGCAGGAGAGAGCAATATTGGACCGACTAACGTCAACAATGGGCCTAAGGTGGAAAACAATCTTTGGCTGAATAACGCCACTAATTATCTGTATATCAACAAGAATGTTTGTTGAAGTAACGTCACTAATTACCTGTGTATCAACAGCAACGTGTGGCTGATTAAAACGTCGCCATTTAACTGCAGGGCAAACATCGTTGTTTGTCTGACTTACATTGCTAGCAGGCTGAAAGCAGACGCCAATGTTTGGCTAACCTCATTGTACGGCTGCAGTTTGACAACACTGTCCGGCGGAATGATGTCACTCTTTGGCTTCAGATAACAGCGATGTTTGGCAGACTAATGTCATTGGTTTGGGCCGGCTGTCAGTCCCAACGTGTAAACAAAGGATGCCGCTACCGGAGGAAGATCCTCTGTCTACAAACCCAGTATTTAATTAACGTTTTGTCCCCGCTCGCTGTCACTAGGACAGAATTTCATTTGGAGAGAGAGAGAGAGGGAGGGGGGGGGGGGGGAGGGATGAGGGAGAGAGAGGATGTACACACAAAAAACCCTATTCTAGGCTAGCAGGTGGAAGGGGGGGGAAAGTGGGGTGAATGCGTCACGCAGCAGTTCGACCGAAATGTCACCGAGGAGGACGACAGTCCAAGTCAACAAGCAGAGCAAAGTTCATTGCATGCGGAACCTCCGCTTCAACATCCGTGTTGTCCTCATGATGGCTTCCCCCACTCCCCCTCGTGCCTCCATCCCCCTTCCCCTGCCCTACTCCCCCCCCCTTCCCCTGCCCTACTAAACCTCCAGCTCCTAACCCCCTCCCGAGTTCTACAGAACAACCAGCCTCGGCTGCCCTTTGAGTGGCTGATAGCCACGTCTGATCAGGTCTGTTCCGCTTTCCCAAAATAAACCCTTTTACAAAAATAAATAGTCTAATGAGCTCTTGCCACAGCGAGTGTTTGCAAAGTGACCCTCGTTTTATTTGTTCTGTGTTTGGGGTTTTCTACAGTGGAGGTGGAAGGGGGAGGGGGCTAGGGGGAAGGAAGGGACTTTTCCATGGCTGTTAGTTTAATGGGAAAAAGGGGAAAGGAGACAGAGAAGGTTGCAAAAAATGCAGAATGAGGAGGAGAATTAGTCGGAGGAAGACGTGGAGGGTGAAGAGGAGATGGGAGGTGTGTACAGAACAAACTGGTAGAGGAGGAAGAAGAGGAAAAGAAAAACATGGGGGAGGGAAGCGCGGTGGAATAAACAGAAATGGAGCAGAGAGAATTGAAGCGAGCAAACGTGGAGGAGGAAAGGTGGAGTAGACAGAAGTGCATGAAGAAGAGGTGGAGCAAACAGAGGTGGAGCAAACAGAGGTGGAGCAAACAGAGGTGCACGAGGAAGAGACGGAGTAAACAGAAGTCCATGAAGAAGAGGTGGAGTAAACAAAAGTTGAGGAGGAAGAGGTAGAGTAGGCAGATGCAAAGGAGGAAGAGGTAGAGTAGACAGATACAAAGGAGGAAGAGGTGGAGTAGACAGATGCAAAGGAAGAAGAGGTGGTAGACAGATGCAAAGGAGGAAGAGGTAGAGTAGACAGATGCAAAGGAGGAAGAGGTGGAGTAGACAGATGCAAAGGAAGAAGAGGTGGTGGTAGACAGATGCAAAGGAGGTAGAGTAGAGTAGACAGATGCCGAGGAAGAAGAGGTGGAGCAGACAGATGCAGAGGAAGAAGAGGTGGAGTGGACAGATGCAGAGGAAGAAGAGGTGGAGCAGGCAGATGCAGAGGAAGAAGAGGTGGAGCAGACAGATGCAGAGGAAGAAGAGATGGAGTGGACAGATGCAAAGGAAGAAGAGAGGTGGAGCAGGCAGATGCAGAGGAAGAAGAGGTGGAGCAGACAAATGCCGATGAAGAAGAGGTGGAGCAGACAGATGCAGAGGAAGAAGAGGTGGAGCAGACAGATGCAGAGGAAGAAGAGGTGGAGTGGACAGATGCAGAGGAAGAAGAGGTGGAGCAGACAGATGCAGAGGAAGAAGAGGTGGAGCAGGCAGATGCAGAGGAAGAAGAGGTGGTAGACAGATGCAAAGGAGGTAGAGGTGGAGTGGACAGATGCAGAGGAAGAAGAGGTGGAGCAGACAGATGCAGAGGAAGAAGAGGTGGAACAGACAAATGCCGAGGAAGAAGAGGTGGAGTGGACAGATGCAGAGGAAGAAGAGGTGGAAGAAGAGCAGACAGATGCCGAGGAAGAAAGAGGTGGAGTAGACAGATGCAGAGGAAGAAGAGGTGGAGCAGACAGATGCAGAGGAAGAAGAGGTGGAGCAGACAGATGCAGAGAGAAGAAGAGAGAAGAGGTGGAGTAGACAGATGCAGAGGAAGAAGAGGGGAGCAGACAGATGCAGAGGAAGAAGAGGTGGAGCAGACAGATGCAGAGGAAGAAGAGGTGGAGTAGACAGATGCAGAGAGGAAGAAGAGGTGGAGTAGACAGATGCAGAGGAAGAAGAGGTGGAATAGACAGATGCAAAGGAGGAAGAGGTGGAGTAGACAGATGCAGAGGAAGAAGAGGTGGAGCAGACAGATGCAGAGGAAGAAGAGGTGGAGTAGACAGATGCAGAGGAAGAAGAGGTGGAGTAGACAGATGCCGAGGAAGAAGAGGTGGAGTAGACAGAAGTGAAAGAGGAAGAGGTGGAATAGTCAGAAGTGGAGCAGAGAGAGAGAGGAAGGAAGAGTAGATGAAAGGAAGAAGAAAGGTAGAGCAGACAGAAGTGGAGTAGAAAGACTCAGAGTATACAGAACAGAGCGCGAAGAGGAGCTGACAGAAACGCAGGAGGAAGAAGAGGAGCAGATTTTGAAGTGGGGGCAGGAGCAGGGTGGTAGAAAAAAAAAAATGAAGGGCAAAAGCAGAACAGAAAAAAAAAATGTGGAGTAGACAGAAGTAGAAGAGAGTGTGAAGAGGCAGAGTGGGGAAGAAGGGGGGGGGGGGGGGGGGGGGGGGGGGGGGGGGGGAAGGGATGGAGGGGAAAAGAAATCAGGGGGGGAAAACGTCGAGCCAGAATAGGGGGAACAGAGAAATAGGAGAACAGGAAATAGGTAGGAGGGACGTAGTGGGGGGGAAAGAAATGGAGAGAGAGGGAGAAGGAGGGGAGACAGAAGTAGAAATGATTAGAGAAAACGTCGAGCAGACAGAGGAAGGAAAGCAGAGGAGTAAAAGAAGAAATGCATAGAAAGAGGTGGAGAAAAGAAAATGCAGGAGGAACAGGGTGAACGAGAAAAACAAAACTGGAAGAGAAAGACGTGGAGGAGGAAGAAAGGTTAAAAGAAAGAGAAAAAATGAGTCTGGGAAATAGGAGAAGTAGTCTAGGAAATAGAAGGAGAATAGTGGATGCAAAAGTATCAAATTATGACACGAAGAAAAAAAAAGAAAGCGTGAAGAAGGAATGACGTGGCGGAGGAGAAAGAAAAACAAATTGAGGAAGAGTAGGAGGAGGAACAGATGAAGCAGAATAAAAAGAAAGAGAAAAGCAAAAAAATTATAGGAGGAACAGATGAACAGAAAGAAAGAGAGGAAAATTATGTGCAATACAAATAAAGAGAGGAGGAAGAGGTGGATTAGAAAAAAAAAAAAAAAACACACACACAGAGGGGAAAACAGGTCGAGTGGAGAGGAGTGGGGGGTGGGGGGGGGGGTCACGGGGTGGAGTAGAAAGAAAGAGAAGAGGAAGAGGTGGGAAAGAAAGAAAAGGAGAAGGGAGAGGTGGCGCAGGACAAAGGAAAGGAGGGCAAAGTGGGGGTACACAGACATGGAGGGGGAAGATAGCAGTCAGAAAGAAAGAGAAGAGGAAGATGTGAAATGGAATGGAAAGGAGAAGGAAGAGATGGAGAGAAAGAAAGAAAGGGAGGAGATAGAGATGGGATAGAACAAAAAAAACATGGAGGAAGAGACAGGATAGAAGAAAGAGGGGATAAAGATGTGAAGTAGAAAACGGATATGGAAGGGGGGCGGGGGGGATTAGAAGGAAAGGAATTAGGATGAGATGGAGTGGAAAGGAAGACATGAGAAAGATCTGGAGTAGAGAGAAAGGGAGGAAGAAAGTGTGAAGTAGAATGAAAGGGAAGAGGAAGGGGTAGAGCAGAAAGAATGGAAGGATGAACAGAGGGAGTAGAAAGAAAAGGAGGAAGAAGACGCGGAGGAGAGAGAAAGGCAAGGTAATGTTGCTTATAGCCCAGCCGACCGCAAAGGGCCCTATCAGGGCTGTCACCACGTTAAAATCAACTCACAAGTCATTCATTCACACAACTCTTTGAAACACATCTTAAAAAAAAAAAAAAAAAAAAAAAAAAAAACTCCCGAAACCTTGGTGTGAAAGGGGAGAAGGAAGAGGCAGAAGAAAGAAGAAAAGAAGAAGAAATCTAGGGTAGAAAGACACAGAGTAGAAAGACACAGAGTAGAAAGACACAGAGTAGAAAGACACAGAGTAGAAAGAAGGAGAAGACGAGGATGTGGAGGGAGGAGAAGAGGGGAGAGGAACAGGTGGAATAGAAAGAAAGGAAGGAGAAAGAGGTGTAGCAGAGCGGATAGAGGAGGGGAGGAAAGGGTGGAAGAAAGGACATGAGAGAAGAAGAAGTTGAAAAGGAAAAAAAAAAAATTAAGGAAAGAAACAGGTCAAGTAGAAGAAAAAAAAAGAAAGAAAGGAGACAGAGGTGAAGTAGAAAGTCCTGGCGAGGAAAAGACGAAAGCAGAAAGACATAGAAGAACAAGGAAGAGTTGAGTAGAAAGGAAAGGAGTGGAAAAGAGGTTGAGAAAAAAAAAAAAAAGAAATGGAGGAGAAAGAGGTTGAGTAGAAAGAACATAAGGAGGAAAGGGTGGATTAGAAAGACAGAGAGGGGGGAAGAGTTGCAGTAAAAAGAAAGGAACGTGGCAGAGGTGGAGAAGAAAAAAAAAAAAGAAGGAAAAGATGGAATACAAATGGATGGGCGAAGAAAAGTGGAGTAAACAGAAAGGAGGAGGAGGGAGAGAGGTGTAGAATGGAAACAAAAAAGGGTAGGGAAAGATGGAATAGAAAGATGAATAACGGATGAAAAGGTAGGATGAAGACGTGTAGAAGGAAAAAAATGGAGCAGAAAAAATACAAAAAGAAGATATGGAGGAAGGAGAAGTGAAGCAGAAAAAAAACAAGAGGAGAAAGACTTGCAGTAGAACTTCAGAGGAAGATGTAGAAAGGAATTTAAGAGGAAGAAGCTTATTACATCCGTGTTATGTTCAGGGGGGAGGGGGGGGGGGGAGTTTCAAGCCTGATTTTGTTGTCGTAGGGGAGAGTGGGGGTGTTTAAAATAATGAGAAAGGTGTCTTTTGCTTTGTTTTTTTTACTTTACAAGATAGTAATGAGAGCTGGCACACATTGTTTCAGGAAAATGGAATACACCATATAACTGCTTTTTCTCCAGGGTGGATGGGCATGTGGAGGAGAGGGAGGGGTGGGGGGGGCTGTTCTAGGCCTGTCCCACGATGCGTGAAGATGCTTAATACATAAAAAAGGGTTGGGATGGAGATTGGGGGGGGGGGGGGGGGGGGGGGGGGGAAGCAATTCTGGGCCTGCCCCCATTTGAATTCTTACCTGCCCACCGAGACTAACTGTCTCTGAGTGAAGAGAAAATCTAGGGTAAACTTTTTCGCACGAAAACGATTCCCAGGGGTTAGACTGGTAGGGGCCAGACCTGGAATGTCCTGGCCCTCCCCCCTCCCCTCTCCTCCCCCCTCCTCTCCTCCCCCCCCCCCCCCCCCCCCCCCCCCCAAACACACACACACACCCTCACCCCCCTTCGAACAGGATCAATGGCTGGCCAGTCTGGAGCAGGGACCACACTGACTCCCGTGAGGCAGACCGGTATTGTGTAACCACCCCCCCCCGCCCCCCCCCCCCCTCTCTCTCTCTCTCTTTTATCCCAGCCCACCCCCACGATCTCCACTCTGTCTACTCCCAGCCTCTCTTTCCTTCGTAATTCAAAATTGTGTTGATTTCTTTAAAAGTCGTTTGCTCTCTACAGAAGGAAGGACTTGGAATTCGCACACTGGTTTGGTTTGGTTTGGTTTTTTTGCTTTCTTCGAGTTGTAATCTAGTTATAGGTCTGCTTTAAACTGGTGTTAAGTTTGATTCTTTGCTTGTATTGATGCACCTTCACACTTATCCACTCAATGATTGCTCATCCGAGTTATAGTCCTTTTATGCATTATATTCCGTGTGTGATAATAGGACAATACAACGTCGGAATCAGCCGAAATGTCTCTTGTCAAGAGAAAGAAACGACAAAAAAGCCATGTTGTAGACTTCAACATTGTCTCTGATAGACTTCAAAATCTGATCTCTGAGAGGAGAGAGAGAGTGAGAGAGGGAGAGAGAGAGAGAGGAGAGAGAGAGATGAGAAGAGAGAGAGAGGTGAGAGAGAGAGAGAGAGAGAGAGAAGAAGAAGAAGAAACAAAACCGAACCTGAGCCTTCGTTTTCAAAACTGAACCAGAGCTGTTAACCACCACCTGGAGGTCTCCTAAGACCTTTATCTCTGATCTCCGTTGGAGTGTCAAGAGGTGATTGGACACACTGACAGCTCACAGTCGCTGGACGGAAATGGCGACGCCTCCTAAGGGAGATGCTCAGTCGCGCCAGAACCGAGACAAAGGGATTACTGTTATCAGTAGAACGCCGAGCAGCCAGTGTCCTGTTCACGCTGAATCAGGAACAGGCAGCACCGAACACCACCAGAGTGGGTCTGCAGCAGTGTAGTGTTCTGTCAGTGGGCTGCGTCACGAGCACCTTGATACTGGTTGCTCTCAGCGAAGTGTCGGTTCTGGGGCTGCATCAGGAGGAAGGCGGGTGGGTGGTGCTGTGCATGGGGGAGTAATTTCAAGTGGGGGGGGGGGGGGGGGGGGGGGGGGCGGGGGAGGAAGGACGGAAACAAAGGGGAGGCAACAAAAAGTTGACCGGCGTGTTTCTGTTTTCTGCTGGTGCCCTCCTTATTTGCACTGGCACGAACTGACCCATCCAGCACTCATTGGAATTAGGCTCTCAGTTAGTGTTGAAAGTTTTTTTTTTTTTTTTTTATTATTGTATGGGGTTTGTCATTTTTAATGGTTACTAGCACCTGATTTCATGCATGACGGGTGAGTTTTGTTTGAATGAAACGAAGAAAATGATCAGAATTTTGTTTGTGCATTTAAAATATGAGTTGAACGCACGCCTGCCAGCGCTCAAAAAGTGACAGACTCCTACCATTTTCATCCGGCTTATCATATCAGTTTTTCCATCTGCTGAACGCACAAGTCACGGCGACACTTCGATTGGCGTTGGTCTTCCTGGGCACGATTCGTTGCTGGCGCGGGACAAATGTCATGACCACAAGCAAGTGAGACAGTCAGTCCAAGTCTTCAAACTGAATTTTGTTCACTTCATCCAATCCAGTTAGTACCAGAGCCCAGACAGTGGCACAGCACTCGCCTCTGACACACACTCTCCTGTTACATGGCCTCTCATAGCCTGAAAACCGGGGGGAGGAGGATCGAAGGGGAAGGGGGGGATGGGGGGGGAATGGGGGGGGTCGGAGGGGGGTGGGAGGGGCATGAGGAGAGGAGCCAGCCAAATTAAAAGTGTGCGAGTCAACCAGACAGTATCCTCAGAACAGCAGCAGCGTTTCGTTCCTCCACCCCTCTCCTTTCTACAGAGGAATCGGACAGTTTTTTTTTCCTACCAGTCGCTAGAAACCGTACAGAATTGAATTCAGCGAGTCACTTAGCCCAATACAGGTTTTTAATATTTATAAACAAAAGAGACAGAGATAAAAGACAGTTGGAACAGTTTAATTTCAAATTCACATGCTTTCGATGTACTATCTACCTTGTCTTCAATTAGGAAAAAAAAAAGGTAGAATTCATATTTCTAATGTAAAATCCATTTCGTCTTCATAATGAGTAATGTAGAAGTTGTCCAGAGGAGGTCGGAAAGGAAATCCTTTCTTCTAATTGTGCTGGAACGCTTGTTTTTTTCCTCCATGCTCCAAAAAATGATAACGTCCTCTAATTGGTAAGAGAAGCCGCGGGAACTTTTAGATTCTGGAATTGCAGAGTTATTGTCGCTACTGCTCCCTACTGCAGTAAAAGAAAAAAAAAACGTTCAGGTGTTTTGAGCAAGAGTGGGAAAGTTCTGTCTTCCCTGTAATCACGTCCTATGAGAACTGGCTCACCGATTCCTCTTGTTTTCCCTGGGTGAAAGTGCAGAAAATGCAGCGACGACGCACACATGAGGACACACACACACACACACACGCACTCACGCACGCATGCATGTGCGCGCGCGCGCGCGCGCACACACACACACACACACACAAATACGTGCGCGTGCGCGCACACGCGCGCGCAAAGTACACGTACATACACACACGCACACTCGCACACACACACACACACACACACACACACACACACACACATTCAAAGATGACGACGGACCGAACTTTATTTTTCATACACACACACACGCGCGCGCGCGCGCGCGCGCGGGCGTGCGCGCGCGCGCGCACGCACGCACACATGGAGTTGGAGACAGAGACAGAAACATTAAGTTTGTTTAAAGGTTGCAGCCATCAATCCCACTGGGACAGCGCAAGGCTAGAAATTCGTTCCCTTAAACCAGGTTCTTATCTGTGGAAGATCACCCCCTATAGTGCCTGTCGCCCTGGGCTCCCCCCCCCCCCCCCCTCCCCACTCCATTCTCCCTTTCACGACCGCCCTAGACCCCAGAGGGCTTTCTGTCAAAGAAATAGATCACCGGTAACCACCACCACGCCATCCCGTTGTTCTCCGTCACCACTACCCCCTTCACCCCCTCCCAGTCGTGCCACCTCTCCTATCCCTGGTGAAAGCGTGGTGTCGAAAAAAAAAAAAAGTCCCACGCACTTATCAGTGACGTTCACTTGAGTTGAAGTGTCTACCTCTGTCCACTGTGTCGAAAGAAATAAACCACACACGTTTGTTACTGACTGACTGACTGTTGTAAGTATCCAGTTATCTCCATTTTGTTCAAAGTATAAATCAAACGCAGTTAGAAATGACTTTGATTTCATTTGAAATGACCAGTTTTTATTCGTTGTGTCTAAAGACTACAGTGTGTACGCACTTGTCAGTGGCCTTCATTTGCCTTGAAATATCCAGTTCTGTCAGTTGTGTCGAAAGAAGAAATCATTCACACTTACATTATGATTCTGATTGGTTGGAAATATTCAGATTTCTTCCTTTTGTCGAAAGAATAAAGCACGAGCACATGTCAATATATGGACTAGTCCACACGCACTGACACCTTGATGAAACTGACACTGACATTGTCGAAACAATAGATGACAGGCACTTTTCAGTGACGTTGATTTGATTTGAGATGTTCAGTTCTCCTTCGCAAATCTTTCGGGTCACCAAATATCTGCCATTCAGAATATGAAGCTCTGTTTGGCTTCATCAGCAGGATGGCAACAGCGGTTACAAAACATCATCATCATCATTGGCAGCAGCAGCAGCAGCAGCAGCAGCAGCAGCAGCAGCAGCATCTCACATCTGAAGGTAGTCAAGGAGTAATGGTATTCGAACAGCCATCTATTTTCACACCTCTCTGCATTCAGACATGCACAGCAAGGTTAAGGTGCTTGAAGCAGTCAAATCCTTCGTGTGGTCTATCCAGAACTTCTTCTGTCAGTCTTTTTGGCCTCCACTTTCCACAATTCTAAGTCACGGAGAGGGAATCGTGGCAAAATGCCTAACCTTACCAGGCAAGCTGGCAGAGTCTTGTCACTGCCAGGACAGGTCTTCTAGGCCGCATGTACTTTGACTGATGTGACTACTTCAGCTGTCTCATGTTCCCCTATATGGGGAGAGAAAAAAGACAGTCTAAAGCATTCGCTCCTGAAGACCAGGATTTAACTCTCCAGGTCTGCTGTCATGGATTGCTCTTGTTTCCTTCTAGAAGAATTGATTTTGCCAGTGACTCGTAGACTTTAATCTCCTCTTATCGAGTTGGTTTGCTAGAAGTAGTCCCGTACGTCTATCCCCCGGTTCGCCCACACTTTGATGGTGCCGCCACCCTAATGGCCTCTCCAGCTTGATTCTTAGTCAAGTTTCGCCTGTCTGCCATCCTCGTTTTGGGTATATAGAGAAGAATGTGCGTAAGTATTAACGAAAGGCCGAAACATTAGCTAGCGATATTTATTTATTGATATATATATTTCATTTGAAAGCTTTCCTCTGTTTAGGTGACTGAGTCTTTGGGAGGAAAGAAGGGATGGAAAGGGGGTATGGGGAGTGAGAATCGGCCACAGGAAGTACAATGTTCACGT
>JADBJO010003513.1:85000-97500 GCA_016801955.1 Conus betulinus
CTCTGTCACGGGAGACCTCTTCTTGACCTTCCCACTGCCGGGTCCAGGTTGATGACCTCCACTGGACAGTGGGCAGCGGGCTCACCCCACGTGTCTGTCCGACAGCGGATGCAAGAGCAAGCCTGCTTCCATGTGGCCACACGCCACAATGAAGATTTTGCTCTGAAACACTGTATCATCCATGCAAGCGTTTTGAGACCTACCATCTTGCGCCGAACTGGATGAAGATGAGTGATTGCTCGTTCATTTGCGTTGTCCTGAACGTTGTGTATCTCGCCTGGAGAAGACCCAAAAGGTCGAAACGCGTCGTGCTTGTCTTGTGGTTCGTTTGGTAACGTTTTTTCGGCGGAGCTTTATCACTATTTTTTTTTTCAAATTTTGTTCTTCACACTTGTTCGGTCAGCACCACTTTTCACTTCACGTCTCGTACATCTGACAGCAACCACACTTCTGGAGGGAATCAAGTGCCTTGTCTGTGTACCTTCTGCTATATAGAGTTGTATGATTCGCCGAGGACTACAAGTCAAAATGGCTGACACAGCACAGCTGGGAAGAGTGGTGATCGCACATCTCGTTTCGCATTCTGGGTTTTGTCGATGAAAACATGGCGCCTAGCGATCACTGTGTCCGACTTCACATCACATCGGTGGCATGGAACTATCATCATAGGATTACAATATCAATACCATTATCATCACCATCGTCATCGCCACTAACACTGTTGCCTCTGTACCCACCACGCTGTTTCGCAATCCTCTAACCCTTCTCTCTCCCCCTTCTGTGTGTATAGCCACTACCAATACTATAACTGCTATCATCATATCATCACCGAAAGTGGTAGTAATCCTCTCTGTCTTTTTGAATATTTTTTTATCATCATCATTATCATTAATCTTATTATTATTTCTACCATTATATCATGATCATCATTATTATTACCTCCCTTTGTCCCCTTTCACAACTGCCTCGTTTGCATTCAATGCCAATTTTCCGCCGAACATGAAAAGATAAATGATTGCTCCTTCTTAGGTTTCATTGTCCTGAATTTACCTTGCCTACAAAAGATCTAAGAGGTCGAAACGCGTCGTGTTTTGTCTTGTAAATTGTTTTGGGCCCTGTTGACTGGCGAACTCACTACCAATTCTTTTTTAAATTGTAGTACTAGTTGTTGTGGTGGTAGGACATGTCTACAGTACTTCCCGGTACTGTTATGCGTTTTAGTGCTAGTCTGAAACACATTCATACATCTGCACTCGGACAACGTAGATGCCTTCTTTCATGCCCCTGCTTGCGTTTGTTATGTGTAAATTGGCCTTTTGTGTGTGAATTCGCCTTTTGTGTGTAAATTGGCTTTTTATGTGTAATTTAGCTTTTTATGTGTGTCGAAGTGGCTTTTACTGAAACAGCGCTGTTGTCTGGCAACAAGAAGTGATGTCATCAGATGGTTGGGTGTCATGTAAATTGGCTTTTTAGGTGTAAACTGGTCTTTTATGTGTAAACTGGCCTTTATGTGGAGATGACCTTTCATATGTACATTGACCTTTTGTGTGTACGTTGGCCTTTTGTGTGTAAATTGGCCTTTTCTGTGCGAATTGGCCTTCTATATGTAATTTGGCCTTTTATGTGTAGATTGACTTTTCATGTGTAAATTGGCCCTTGGCGTGTAGATTGCGTGTAGTAAATTGACTTTTTCTGTGTAAAGTGTCCTTTTCTGTGTAAAGTGGCTTTTGATTGAAAAAGCGCTGGATCTGGCAACAAGGAGTGACGGCATCAGCTGGTTTGGCGTAGAACACATTACACATTGCGCGTGGACCACTGAAATGGCTGCCTTTGCTGTTTCAGTTTCGATTTCTGTTTCGATATAATTCTGATGACCATGGGGCTTTGTTCTTCAAGTTCAGGTTGCCGGATGTTGCAGTAGGTAGTGTAGGGAAAGTCCGGGAAATAAAACAGAAAATAAGTTCTAAAAAAAAAAAAAAAAAACAAAAAAAAAAAAAAAAACGACGCAAATGAGCAAAAACAAAAGGGACAGAAACGTAGTGATGGGGTGGGGAGACAAGTTTAATAGTCAAGAAAAAACCCGAAAGGTTAAAATAAACAAAAACAATTATCTGTTAGGAAAAAAAGGGTAGAGTATGGACAGATAGGGTGAAGTGGGGGAAAGATAAGTTAGTTGAAAAGTGAAACGACTGCAGGTGGAAATCTAAACAATCTGAAATAAAATGTTAGCGAACCGCCTAGAGAAACGTGGACAAACGAGTCACAAGACAAAACACGACGCGTTTCGACCTCTTAGGTCTTCTGGGGCAAGACACAAACAAATAGGACAATGAAAATGAACGAGTTCGTCACTTAGCTTGATCCCATCAGCGCAAGGTAGGCGAGAGAGCTAAGTGACAAACTCGTTCATTTTTTTTTTGTTTGTGTCTTGCCTGAAAGAAGACCTAAGAGGTCGAAACGCGTCGTGTTTTGTCTTGTGACCTGTTTGTTCACGTTTCTCTTGAAAAGATAAGGTAAAAAGGGAAAAAAGAAAACGTATGGGATGATACAGGAGAAAAGGAGAAAATCAGACCTAAGTAGGAGAAGATGGATACAGCAGGGAAAGTGTGTTAACACAGGTTGAAAATGAAGGCAGGAATGCAGAAAAAGGTAGAACACAGAAAGGAAGAAGAGCGGGGTCGAGGGAAAACTGTGGAGAGAGAGAGAGAGAGGGGAGAGAGAGAGAGAGGGGGGGGGGGGCAGGGAGAGGGAGTAGGGAGAGGGAGGGAGAGAAAAGGGATCTGGAGAGAGATGGACAGTGTTCGGCTTCTCTTCATAGACACAGTTGCAAACGTTGGGTCAACAGTATCCTTAGCTGGAGGGGGAGAGGTGTGTGTTTGTGTGTGTGTGGTGTGTATGTGTGTGTGTGTGTGATGTGTGTGTGTGTGTGTGTGGTGTGTGTGTGTGTGTGTGTGAGTGAGTTGAGAGAGAGAGAGAGAGAGGAGAGAGGAGAGGGAAAGAGAGAGAGAGAGGAGTTGAACACGGTACGAATGTTTACAGTAGGGTCAATGTCCTTTGGGAAGGAAGGGAGGAGGGATGAAGAATAAAAGTGAGAGGGCAAGCAGACACACGAGTTCTTTGTTGAAAAAAACTTGTTGTTGTTGTTGTTGCTGTTGCTGTTGTTATAGTGAGCGGGGCGTGGGAAGTGCGTGTCGGAGAATGGAGTGAGAGGGGGAGGGAGGGAGACATTAACTCGGGAGATGTGCAAATAGTTGGGGGTCAATGCAAATAGTTGGGGTCAACCTTTTAATATATGAAAATATTCATCTTTTTGTTTTCTGTGTGTTTTTTTTTAGTTTCCTGTGTGTTTGTGCGACGGCGTGTCCGCAAGAAAATTATCCTGTATGAGGACAAAATGAAATTGGGTTGGGTTGAGTTGATCTCTGAGTTGAGTTGAGTTGAGTTGAGTTGGGTTGAGTTGAAAAATAGGAAAGGGTTGAGAAAAGAAAGAGTAAAGTAGGAAAGAACACGAAATAGTCGTATAAGTACTGGGAAGTATTTTTTAACACGTAGAGGAAAGTAGAAAAATATTAACAAAAGTTATTACCAAAAAAAAAAGAGAAAAACTGGAGGGAGGAAAAGGCAAAGACAAGAGAGGGTGGGGAGGGAGGGGGATAGAGAAAATTAAAAAAGGTAGTAAAAAAAAAAAAAACGACTCCCGAGCCCCCCCCCCCCCCCCCCCCCCCCCCCCCCCCCCTCTCCCGTTCAGTTATCGAGAAGGTGTGTCATTACATGAAACAACGAACAATCAAACTGCACGACTTTTTTTTTTCTTGGTTAATGTTTGAATGATTCAGTTCTGTGTCTCATACTGGATCTTTTGAAGATTGGCGAAAACAGCAGAGAATGTTATCCAACACGACGTCTAAAAATTAAAGGAGTAAAAAAAAAAAAAAAAAAATACTGGTATTTGCAGCTGCACATACACGCATTACATACTAAAAAGTTTTTTTTTTTTAAAATCAAAAGGCACTATAACATTCGCCTAACCTGACAAGAAAATCACGCGCGCGCGCGCGCGCGCGCGCACACTCACAAACGCACACACACACACACACACACACACACACACACACACACACACACACACACACACATACTCACACACACACACACACACACACACACACACACACACACCATACGCGCGTGCACACACACACACACACACACACACACACACACACACACACACACACACACACACACACGCACGCACGCATGTACGCACGCACGCACACCACACACACACACACACACACACACACACACACACACACACACACACACACGAATGAAAACGGTGCGCCTCCCCTCCCGTCCCCTCCCCCCTCCCCCCCCCCCCACACACACACACACACACACATGATCATTATAAACATAACACTGTTATGCATATTAACATGCTGGTTCACATCTAAATCAGCACAGCAAGACTAATTCAGTTTCATTAATATCATAATTATATACTACCTTATGAATCAAGCACCTGACACTGGTTAATTGTTTCCCTCCCTCTCCGCTACCCATCTCCCCCCCCCCCCCCCCCCCCCCCCCCTTCCCCTCTCCGTTGTGCACGATTATCAGAGAGGCGACGAAGCGAGAGCTGGCTGTGGTACACCTTCATGCCCGGCTGGCCCCGTGGGACGGGTGATGGCACATGGAGCGACAGTGTGAATTATTCATGGCGTTCTCTTCCCTTCCGCTGTCACCGTCCCGCTGTTTGATCTGGCATTTATTGATAATAATCATATGGAATGGCAAACAGTGTGTGTGTGTGTGTGTGTGTGTGTGTGTGTGTGTGTGTGTGTGTGTGTGTGTGTGTGTGCGTGCGTGTGTGTGTGTGTGTGTGTGTGTGTGTGTGTGTTAGTACATGCGCGCGCGCGCGAATCGCGCCATCAAACGAAAACGGGTCGACTACAAATCCAGAGCGTTTTCAGCGGGAAGGCAAAGGGTGAATGGGAGGATGGGGTGGCGTTCTGTTTACTTATTCATTTTTTTTTTTATTTATTTATCTTTTTTTTTTTCATTGTTAGAACAGCACTTCCGAATGCGAATTAAAACGACTGTGCAGAATTTCTGTGTCTTCTTTAGTGGGAAACTTTTCCACAACGTGACACTACTGGTTGCTGGCTGTGGACTGGGATAGTCTTTTCCACGACGTAACACTGACTGCTGGCTGTGGACTGTTGATAGTCTTTTCCACGACGTGACACTGACTGCTGGCTGTGGACTGTTGATAGTCTTTTCCACGACGTGACACTGACTGCTGGCTGTGGACTGTTGATAGTCTTTTCCACGACGTGACACTGACTGCTGGCTGTTGACTGTTGACAGTCTTTTCCACGACGTGACACTGACTGCTGGCTGTGGACTGTTGACAGTCTTTTCCACGACGTGACACTGACTGCTGGCTGTGGACTGTTGACAGTCTTTTCCACGACATGACACTGACTGCTGGCTGTGGACTGTTGACAGTCTTTTCCGCGACATGACACTGACTGCTGGCTGTGGACTGTTGACAGTCTTTTCCGCGACATGACACTGACTGCTGGCTGTGGACTGTTGACAGTCTTTTCCGCGACATGACACTGACTGCTGGCTGTGGACTGTTGATATAGTCTTTTCCGCGACATGACACTGACTGCTGGCTGTGGACTGTTGATAGTCTTTTCCGCGACATGACACTGACTGCTGGCTGTGGACTGTTGATAGTCTTTTCCGCGACATGACACTGACTGCTGCTGGCTGTGGACTGTTGATAGTCTTTTCCACGACATGACACTGACTGCTGGCTGTGGACTGTTGATAGTCTTTTCCGCGACATGACACTGACTGCTGGCTGTGGACTGTTGATAGTCTTTTCCGCGACATGACACTGACTGCTGGCTGTGGACTGTTGATAGTCTTTTCCGCGACATGACACTGACTGCTGGCTGTGGACTGTTGATAGTCTTTTCCACGACATGACACTGACTGCTGGCTGTGGACTGTTGATAGTCTTTTCCACGACATGACACTGACTGCTGGCTGTGGACTGTTGATAGTCTTTTCCACGACATGACACTGACTGCTGGCTGTGGACTGTTGATAGTCTTTTCCACGACATGACACTGACTGCTGGCTGTGGACTGTTGATAGTCTTTTCCACGACATGACACTGACTGCTGGCTGTGGACTGTTGATAGTCTTTTCCACGACATGACACACTGACTGCTGGCTGTGGACTGTTGATAGTCTTTCCACGACATGACACTGACTGCTGCTGTGGACTGTTGATATAGTCTTTTCCACGACATGACACTGACTGCTGGCTGTGGACTGTTGATAGTCTTTTCCACGACATGACACTGACTGCTGGCTGTGGACTGTTGATAGTCTTTTCCACGACATGACACTGACTGCTGGCTGTGGACTGTTGATAGTCTTTTCCACGACATGACACTGACTGCTGGCTGTGGACTGTTGATAGTCTTTTCCACGACATGACACTGACTGCTGGCTGTGGACTGTTGATAGTCTTTTCCACGACATGACACTGACTGCTGGCTGTGGACTGTTGATAGTCTTTTCCACGACATGACACTGACTGCTGGCTGTGGACTGTTGATAGTCTTTTCCACGACATGACACTGACTGCTGGCTGTGGACTGTTGATAGTCTTTTCCACGACATGACACTGACTGCTGGCTGTGGACTGTTGATAGTCTTTTCCACGACATGACACTGACTGCTGGCTGTGGACTGTTGATAGTCTTTTCCACGACATGACACTGACTGCTGGCTGTGGACTGTTGATAGTCTTTTCCACGACATGACACTGACTGCTGGCTGTGGACTGTTGATAGTCTTTTCCACGACATGACACTGACTGCTGGCTGTGGACTGTTGATAGTCTTTTCCACGACATGACACTGACTGCTGGCTGTGGACTGTTGATAGTCTTTTCCACGACATGACACTGACTGCTGGCTGTGGACTGTTGATAGTCTTTTCCACGACATGACACTGACTGCTGGCTGTGGACTGTTGATAGTCTTTTCCACGACATGACACTGACTGCTGGCTGTGGACTGTTGACAGTCTTTTCCACGACATGACACTGACTGCTGGCTGTGGACTGTTGACAGTCCTTTCCACGACATGACACTGACTGCTGGCTGTGGACTGTTGACAGTCTTTTCCACGACATGACACTGACTGCTGGCTGTGGACTGTTGATAGTCTTTTCCACGACATGACACTGACTGCTGGCTGTGGACTGTTGACAGTCTTTTTCCACGACATGACACTGACTGCTGGCTGTGGACTGTTGACAGTCTTTTCCACGACATGACACTGACTGCTGGCTGTGGACTGTTGATAGTCTTTTCCACGACATGACACTGACTGCTGGCTGTGGACTGTTGATAGTCTTTTCCACGACATGACACTGACTGCTGGCTGTGGACTGTTGATAGTCTTTTCCACGACATGACACTGACTGCTGGCTGTGGACTGTTGATAGTCTTTTCCACGACATGACACTGACTGCTGGCTGTGGGACAGTCTTTTCCACGACATGACACTGACTGCTGGCTGTGTGGGACAGTCTTTTCCACGACATGACACTGACTGCTGGCTGGACTGTGGGATAGTCTTTTCCACGACATGACACTGACTGCTGGCTGTGGGACTGTTGATAGTCTTTTCCACGACATGACACTGACTGCTGGCTGTGGACTGTTGATAGTCTTTTCCACGACATAACACTGACTGCTGGCTGTGGACTGTTGATAGTCTTTTCCATGACATGACACTGACTGCTGGCTGTGGACTGTTGATAGTCTTTTCCATGACATGACACTGACTGCTGGCTGTGGACTGTTGATAGTCTTTTCCACGACATGACACTGACTGCTGGCTGTGGACTGTTGACAGTCTTTCTGGCTGTGGACTGTTGATAGTCTTTTCCACGACATAACACTGACTGCTGGCTGTGGACTGTTGATAGTCTTTTCCACGACATAACACTGACTGCTGGCAGTGGATTGTTGATAGTCTTTCCACGACATGACACTGACTGCTGGCTGTGGACTGTTGTTGATAGTCTTTTCCACGACATAACACTGATTGCTGGCTGTGGACTGTTGATAGTCTTTTCCACGACATAACACTGATTGCTGGCTGTGTGGAAGTCCTTCCATGACATGACACCGACTGCTGGCTGTGGACTGTGGAAGTCTTTCCACGACATGACACTGACTGCTGGCTGTGACTGGAAGTATTTCCCGACATGACAGTGACTGCTGGCTGCTGGCTATGTGGAAGTCTTTCCACGACATGACACTGACTGCTGGCTGTGGACTGTGTGGAAGTCTTTCCACGACACGACACTGACTGCTGGCTGTGTGGAAGTCTTTTCCACGACACGACACTGACTGCTGGCTGTGGACTGTGTGGAGTCTTTCCACGACACGACACTGACTGCTGGCTGTGTGGAAGTATTTCCACGACACGACACTGACTGCTGGGCTGTGGACTGTGTGGGAAGTCTTTCCACGACACGACACTGACTGACTGGCTGGACTGTGTGGAAGTCTTTCCACGACACGACACTGACTGCTGGCTGTGTGGAAGTCTTTCCACGACATGACACTGACTGCTGGCTGTGGCTGTGTGGAAGTCCTTCCACGACACGACACTGACTGCTGGCTGTGTGGAAGTATTTCCACAACACGACACTGACTGCTGGCTGTGGACTGTGTGGAAGTCTTTTCCACGACACGACACGCACTGACTGCTGGCTGTGGACTGTGTGTGGAAGTCTTTCCACGACACGACACTGACTGCTGGCTGTGGACTTTGTGGAAGTCTTTCCACGACACGACACTGACTGCTGGCTGTGGACTGTGTGGAAGTCTTTCCACGACACGACACTGACTGCATGCTGTGGACTGTGTGGAAGTCTTTCCACGACACGACACTGACTGCTGGCTGTGGACTGTGTGAAGTCTTTCCACGACACGACACTGACTGCTGGCTGTGGACTGTGTGGAAGTCTTTCCACGACACGACACTGACTGCTGGCTGTGGACTGTGTGGGGAAGTCTTTCCACGACACGACACTGACTGCTGGCTGTGGACTGTGTGGAAGTCTTTTCACGACATGACACTGACTGCTGGCTGTGGTGTGGAAGTCTTTCCACGACACGACACTGACTGCTGGCTGTGGACTGTGTGGAAGTCTTTCCACGACACGACACTGACTGCTGGCTGTGTGGAAGTCCTTCCACGACACAACACTGACTGCTGGCTGTGGACTGTGTGGAAGTCTTTCCACGACATGACACTGGCTGCTGGTTGTGGACTGTGTGGAAGTGTTTCCACGACACGACACTAACTGCTGGCTGTGGCTGTGTGGAAGTCCTTCCACGACATGACACTGACTGCTGGCTGTGGACTGGTGTGGAAGTCCTTCCACGACATGACACTGACTGCTGGCTGTGGACTGTGTGGAAGTCTTTCCACGACATGACACTGACTGCTGGCTGTGGACTGTGTGGAAGTCTTTCCACGACACGACACTGACTGCTGGCTGTGGACTGTGTGGAAGTCTTTCCACGACACGACACTGACTGCTGGCTGTGGACTGTGGTTCTGGGGCTGCCATTGAAGCCACTAGCTGAGGCAGTGCACTGGTGAGACAGATGAACGGCGGCGCGAGGATAATGCCACGGGGAGCAAGGGGAGAGAAGTGGATGTTGCCACGGGGAGCAAGGGGAGAGAAGTGGATGTTGCCATGGGGAGCAAGGGGAGAGAAGTGGATGTTGCCACGGGGAGCAAGGGGAGAGAAGTGGATGTTGCCATGGGGAGCAAGGGGAGAGAAGTGGATGTTGCCATGGGGAGCAAGGGGGAGAAGTGGATGTTGCCATGGGGAGCAAGGGGAGAGAAGTGGATGTTGCCACGGGGAGCAAGGGGAGAGAAGTGGATGTTGCCATGGGGAGCAAGGGGAGAGAAGTGGATGTAAGGGGGAAGGAGGATCAGTGCGGAAGGTGAACAAATCAAAACAACAACCAACAAAGCAAGCACAACATCAACAACAAAACAGTTTCCCTGGGCACTACAAGTGAAGTCTAAATCTGAGAAAACTCGTAAAGCGTCGATTTGATGTCCCCCTATTTGACTAGCGTTAGGCACTTGGAGGTGGGGGGGGGGGGGGGGGGGGGGTGTAAGTGAATCATGCCAAGTGCCCCCATTACAAGTGGTGAAAAAAAACTATTCAACTGGAACAGACTAATCGATATGCATTCAAAGTCAGGTACTGTAACTGATAGACAGACATTGAACATTCATCTACACTCCAAGCGGCTGTTCGACAGACGTTGAAAAGTAATCCTCTGGAACAGACTGACAGTGAGATATCGAAGATTAAGTTATGGAACGGACTGATGGACAGATTTTGAAAATTTCATCCACTTGGACAGAGAAAAGGTCAGATATTGAAAATTAACCTACCTAAACAGACGGACATTGGAAACAGACCCATAGAACTGATTGACGGTCATTGAAAAATAGCCCACAGAGACAGACTGATAGAGAGACATTGAAAAATAGCCCACAGGGACAAACTGACGGACATATATTGAAAAAGAGCCCACAGGGACAGACAGACGGGCAGGCACTGAAAAATAGCCCACAGGGCAGACTGACGGACAGACATTAAAAAAAGTCCAAAGCCCAGACTGACAGAGACACTGACGGACAGACGGATAGACATAAAAATAGCCCACAGGGACAGACCGACGGGCAGACATTAAAGAATAGCCCACAAGGACAGACAGACGGAGAGAGACAATGAAAAAATAGCCCACAAGGACAGACAGACGGGTAGACATAAAAAAGCCCACAGGGACAGACAGACGGGCAGACATTGAAGAATAGCCCACAGGGACAGACTGATGAGCAATCCTCTGTCGACCCTTCTTTGATTCTGTGTCTCCGACCTGAATGAGTGTCAACGGTTCACATTCATTTCCGGCCGTCTGGCTCTGACTTTTTGTTATCTGTCTTCGGCGTACTTTCAGTGCCCACATTTTCCATTTCCCTTGTAGACCTCTTCAACACTTTGTTTTCTGAACATCGCCAGCCCCTTCTTTCCTCGCCCAGTTCTAGTTCTGCTGGATTACTGCTTGTAGCATGGGCTTCATGTTCTGTCCTATATGAATTACCCCCTCAAAATTCACTTGGGACGTTCTCTCGCAGTTTCACACAAAGAAGCGTGACTTCATTTTGCAGTAATATGTTATGTTGTTTTATCCTTCGCGGGCGAAGAGGAACACGACTTCGGCTATCACCGGGTGGTGGTAGTAGTGTGTGTACGAAGATGGCTGATCAGGCCAATCCTAGCACTGAATAGTCTGTGGTAGAGTGGACAACAGACTTGGAGATGAGCCAGACTTGGAGATGAGCCAGGCTGAAAGGTGGAAATCGTGACCTGTGCCTGATTTGCTCTGTTTCAGCCTCACTGTCTCGTCCCTTTTTCCGAAGCTGACGTTGTGGTAACGTGATAGAAAGTGAAGTCGTGACCTGTGCCTGATATGTGAGGGAGTACTTGCGCAGAGTGGTCAGCCTCACTGTTTCGTCCCTGCTGATCTGAATCCAGTAGATGGCAAGACAAAGTCCAGACGGCTGGAGATGAGCCGAGACGCAGTAGATGGCCAGTGGCGTACTTCGTGTGCAATAGATGGCCAGTGGCGTACTTCGTGTGCAGTAGATGGCCAGTGGCGTACTTCGTGTGCAATAGAGGGCCAGTGGCGTACTTCGTGTGCAATAGATGGCCAGTGGCGTACTTCGTGTGCAGTAGATGGCCAGTGGCGTACTTCATGTCTCACTGAGCCCTGTTCACGCTCCGCAACGTTTTGCTGGATCCGCCTTCTTACCCGTTAAACCATCTTGTGGTTTCTGCCGAGCAGTCAGCCGAAACCAGTCTTCGTGTGCAAAGGTAGACAAGCCCTATCTCACCGACTCGTTTGAGACCCGTCGGCTACCCTCACCTACTTCAGTCAGTGAAGCCGTTGCCCGGGCTGTGGCCGCTGTCGCATGCAGACAGGTACGAGGAGCCATGGGTGAGAGATGCGTGCGGGGGGGGGGGGGGGGGGGGGGGGGGGGGGGGGGGGGGGGGGGGCAAACAGGATGAACCACCCTGACAGAGCGCGACTTGTTCCCCCTGTTTGAGGCACTTCCCCTCCCTGGCACCCCATCCATACACCCCATTTGCGTAAAGTAGATATGTAATAGACACAGAGAGGCGTCACTGTGCCCCACATGTCTGTCACAGTAAGACGGTCCAGTTTTGATTCAGTGCATCCTTTGTAGCAACCAATGCGGGTCTGTTGCCCCTCTCTACTCCAGTCTGTGAGAGTTCACTGAGGTTTTGTTGTTGTTGTTGTTGTTGTTGTTGTTGTTGTTGTGGCATGCTT
>JADBJO010003513.1:102500-115000 GCA_016801955.1 Conus betulinus
CGATAGGGAGAGCATTGGACAGGTAACGTTTTATGGCCAATATTTAATACCATGTCCACATAAACTTGCCAAAATTACATAAGCAACATTTTTGTGTGTTTTTGCCAGCGTTAATTATATTATTGGATTTGATAACTAGTTGATTTAACTACTTGACACTTGCATGTTTGGTTTTTTCTGACTGATTATGCACTCTGAAGATTTCTCAATGTGACCATTCGATAGAAAAACAACAAGAAACTCCTGTCTCATTCCATCACTTTTTATTAGGTTTTATTATCATTTGGCACATAGTTTGATGTTAAGGAAAGACAAGAAACTAATAACGAAATTGAAAAAATAAATAAATAAATAAAAAAATGGGACACTTCCCACACTTTCTCTCACAATCAGAGAAAGTGTTGGGGCGCCCTGATACTTTCTCTCACATGGGAGAAAGTGCGAAAGGGGAAGGACCATACTTTCTCTCAGTCCCCGCACTTTCTTCTAATGTGAGAGAAAGTGAGCCCCACACTTTCTCCTAGAGTGAGAGAAAGTGTGGGAATGAGAGAAATTGTGGCCGAACATCAACTTATTGAGAGCAAGGTAACTTGGCGACAAATTAGCCAAGGGGCGACAGATTGGACAGTGAAGGGCGACCTAATCTGTCGCCCTCAAAAACTTAGAATGGGCGACAAAGTGGACCTGGTGTTGAGGACCAATCCGTCGCCGGGCGACAAATTGAGCAGGGGTGACAGATTGGTCGTTAACAGCTACTACAAATTAATTCTTGAAAGTGAGAGACTCCATGAAAACAAGCTGATTTCATTCAATATTTTTTTTAGGATTATAACTAGCTTTCCTGTGGAGTACAATTGTGGTGGAATATTCTTTAAAAAAAAAAAAAAAAGTAAGACTGATGCCATATAAATCGGCCACAGAAGAGATCTCAAACCAAATGCTGTATTTCTCAGAGAAAGAGAGTTGTGGATGAATACTCATTTTTAAAGAAAGAAAAAAAAAAAAAAGCAAGCAAGACTGATGTCATGTGAATCGCGTATAAGAAGATATCTCTTTTTTAATGAGGGAAAAAGGCGGACTAAGCACCAAATGGCTTTTTTACATCCGGCCCTCAATAAAGGGAAATATATAGAAAATGCAATGACAACATCAGCAAAACTAATCTAGATAGAAGTAAACATGCATAAACGCTATAAATAGAAAGAGGAAATGGTTAACACAAAGAACAGAGACAGACAATCAATGCCTGGAGAGAGAGAGGGAAGAGAGAGAGAGAGAGAGAGAGAGAGAGAGAGAGAGAGAGAGAGAGAGAGAGACAGAGACAGAGAGAGAAAAGGTGGGGGTGGGAGGGGAGGGGTCATCATATAAGTTCATGAAAAAAATGGTTATTGGAAGATAGAAAAATATATACAATAAACATTATCACAACAAAAATTATAACACATTTCTGGAAAAAAAAAAAAATCATTGAACAGGCACCCCATCCTGTAGGCAAAGACAAAAATTTACACTTGACAAGCAGCAGCACCTTTGAGACAATAGATGAGAGAGACCAGTACAGAGAGAGAGAGAGAGAGAGAGAGAGAGAGAGAGAGAGAGAGAGAGAGAGAGAGAGAGAGAGAGAGAGAGAGAGAGACAGAGAGACAGACAGACAGACAGAGACAGAGAGAGAGAGAGAGAGTTTAAGAACATGAATTGGAAAATTCAGTCATTAGTTGGGGTATGAAGTGCCCTTTTAAAGCTATATATGCTGGCATGAACATCAAGAGGGGGTGAAATGCGGTTCCATAAGAAGCCGCCAGAGTAGTGAAGACTGGTTTTAAACATATCTATTCTTGGACGGGGTACTACAATTTTATGAAAATGGCGATTTTCATTAAATCTAAATTTCTCTGTAATTGAAGGGGGAGCACGACCCGAAAAGAATCTTAAACATGAAAAAAGCTTTATTGAATTTAAGCTTCAAGTTTAATGGTAAAATATCCAGATCTGTATAGTCAGAGTATGATAATGTAACCGATTTTAACAAAACTAATTTCAGGGAACGTCTATAAAGACTAAACAAAGGTTTGAGTATATGATTACTAGCTGAGTCCCAAACTGTAGATGCATAATTTATATGGGATTCAATATAAGCGTGAAAAAATATTTTACGTGAATGGCAGTCTAGGAAATGCTTTATCTTTGACAGCTGGTATATCTTTTCGAAACTATTTTGCATAAAGACCGTACATGTTCTGACCATGACAGATTGTTGTCTATAACTACTCCTAAGACTTTATGACAGATTGCTTCTTCGATAGTTATACCATTGATAGAAAGGGGTGCGCTCGTATAAGAAAGGTTTTGGCGTTTTTGTCTTGTGGTTATGATCATATGTTTGGTTTTGACAGGGTTTATACACATATGGTTTAATTCAGACCATTCGATTAGCTGGTTAATACTTTGCTGTAATAGCATAGATACTTTTTCTGCTTTGCGATCACACGCATGAAATAACGGTACAATTTTAACTTTTTTAGAAGCAGTGTGTGGTCAATTGCATCAAAAAAAGAGAAGAGAGAGAGAGAGAGAGAGAGAGAGAGAGAGAGAGAGAGAGAGAGAGAGAGAGAGAGAGAGAGAGAGAGATTACCACTGTGTCATTCATTGTAATTTTGTCCATTCGATTCCCATACTCAGGAGGTATCTAAACACATTTCAAGATTAAACGTTGTAAAAGAAAAGCCTTAAGAAGAACCAAAGCAGGGAAAAGCGAGCAGGCAGTAAGCGGGGGAGCAGCAGAGAGAAGCAAATTTCAAAAACAGATTTTTCAAAATACATACATACATTTTATTACCGAAGGCCTTTCTGCCCTTACCCTTCCCCAACTCCCTTGGGAATGGGAGGATGGGGAAAGGGAGGAGTTAAGGGACTTGCGGAAATGAAGAGTGAAATGACTGAGGACAACGGGGGCTGGAATAGCTCAGTTGGTGGAGCGTCGGACTCGTAATCCAAGGGTTGCGGGTTCGAATCTTCGACGGGCCGTTTCGGTACAGAGGGATTTTTCCCTCGGAGTTAACATTGGTTCTGACTCCAGTTCCCATACAGTCCCTCGAATGAGACTATAAACCGAGGTTCCGTGTGTGTGGACGCACGCGTAACATCTTGCACACACGGAAAATCCCATCACCAACTTTCGGAAGAGAGGGCCAGTTTGTCCGTTGGTATGGATGACACGTTACACATAGCAAGCATGCACCTTCCCAAAGAAGGAGTATGGCTGCCTTAATGGCGGAGTAAAAACACGGTCATGCACACAAGAACTCCACTCCCTTTGTTGGGCAGATGGGATTGATACTTGCCTGTCTATACAGGGGAGTGTCCGCAGGAGTATCAGCCTGCGTACGCAGAAGAAGAAGAACATGAGGATAACACTTCAAAGTACTCTCAAACGTTGACCACCGTCTTGTCTTCCGTCAGCAGCCGTGTATCGACTTCCGTTAGGCCAAACACGATTGTCGGCCCACGCAGCGGATCGCTCAATGAAAGACAACGCAATTAGCGAGAGACGTTACATCTTTTGCACACACGAAATCCAATCACCAACTTTCGGAAGAGCGGGGCCAGTTTGTCCGGTTGGTATGGGATTGGACGACGGTGCAAATAGCATTGCACCGCACCCCAAAGAAGGTATGGCTGCCTTAATGGCGGAGTGTAAAAGTAAAACACGTCATTGCACACAGAAATGTCAATCACCTGTGGGCAGATGGGGTGTACGATGCCTGTCTAGACGACGCCGGAGTGCCGCAGTGTGGTATTCAGCCTGTTTGTACGCCAGAAGAAGAAGAACATGAGAGAAACACTTCAAAGTACCTCAAAAGTTGACCACCGTCTTGTCGTCCGGCATGCAGCCTTTTATGACTTTCCGGTCTGAGTGGTGTATCGACTTCCGTGAGGGCCAAACACGATTTGTGGCCCACGCAGCGAAGCGCCTATGGGAAAGACAACGCAATTGAGCGAGAGAGCAGATGGTGTTCTGTTCCACTTGTCGGACACCTATGGGTGAGAAAATTGTGTGTGTGGTGTGATGTGTGTGTGTGTGTGTGTGTGTGCAGGGTGGTGAGATGTGTGACTCGGTGTGTGCCTGTGTGTGTGTGTGATGTGTGTGAAGTGTTGTGTGTTGTGTGTTGTGTGGTGTGTGAGTCGTGTGTGTGTAGCGTGTGCTTTGTGTGTGGTGTGTGTGTGTGTGTGTGGGTGGGGTGTGTGTTGAGGAGAGAGAGAGAGAGAGAGAGAGTGTGTGTGTGTTTGTGTGTTGTGTGTTGGGTGTGTGTGGGTGGGTGTGAGAGAGAGAGAGCGAGAATGTATATTGTGTGTGGCGTGTGTGGGTGTGCCTGTGGGTGTGTGTGGGTGTGTGGTGTGTGGTGTGTGGTGCTGTGGGCGTGAGTGAGGCGCGCTGGTGTGTGGGTTATGTGCGGTATGTGTTTGTGACTGTGTGTGTGAGCCGAGAGAGAGAGGACCGAGAGACCAGAGCAGTGTGTGTGGTGTGTGAGAAAGAGAGCGAGAGGGAGAAGACTCTGTGGTGTGTGTGTGTGTGACACGATGTGTGTGTGTGTGTCTGTGTGGCATGTCAGTTCCCGCCTGTGTGTGTGTGTGTGAGTAGACATAGCCGTTTCAAGAGGAGTTCCTGATGGACTCTGTGTGTGTGTGTGTGTTTGTGTGTGTTGTTATGTGTGAGAGAGTTGAGAGGGAGAGAGAAGACATCCAGAGAGAGCGAGAGGGAGATAGAGAGAGAGGAGAGAGACTCTGTTGTGGTGGTTGTGGGGAGTGTGTACCAGTTGTGTGTGTGTGTGTGTGTGTGTGTGGGGATGCAGTTGTGGCTGAGTGTGAGTGGTCCTGGCGTAGTGTGGAAACATGCACATGTGTGTGTGGCTGTGGTGGGTGTGTGTTTTGTGTGTGTGTGTGTGGGTTGTGTGTGTCGTTGTGTGTAGTGGGTGTGTGTGAAAGAAAACGACACCCACAAAGCAGCTGGGCGTAACAAAGATCGACAGGAAGGGCATTGGGAAACTCCCTGTCTAGAACTGTCCCGTCCTCCGATTCTTGGTATAGCCGGTCGTTGTCGTTCCTGATGGAACACTTTAGGCACAGTTGATACCCCCACAGTCTAGGAAGCAGTTTTCGGACAGGTTTTTTTTAAACTCAGTCACCAAAAAGAGACGAGCACAAGTCAAGATGTGTCTGGTTCCATAATCACCAGTGCGGATGCGTTTGGGTGCCGTTCAAGCACCTGAAACTCAGCTAGCCGCATAATCCCGGCCATCTAGTGGCTTCTTCTTGGTTTTTTTTTTTATATCAGAAGACCGGAGACACTCCCCTAGGACCTGAAAGGCTCAGATAAGAGGCTAAACAAGAGCAGGAGAAACTGCCCGGCTAGGGTGTCACAGACGTGGAGAACGGTTTGTTCACTGAAAGAACGTCCTTCCACAGCAGCTTCGTAGGCCTCTGGGGTTCCTGTCTGAGTGAACGAAGGAGAAGAGAAGAAGGAAGAAAGGCAGAGGAGATGAGTAGGTAGTTAGTAGTAAGTAGCTAGTAAGTAGTCGTATTAGTAGTATAGTAGAAGCAGAGAAGAAGTAAAGAAGAAGGAGGAGGAGGAGAAGGAAGCTTATCAGAACAAAAACAAGAACCAAAAAACTTGAAGACGAAGAAGAAGAAGAAGAAGTGAGTAGTAGTTAGTAGTAGTAGTAGTCAGTTAGTGTAGTAGTAGTAGTAGTGAGGAGGTAGTAGTGTGTTATCCAGAGCCAGAAGACGAAGAAGATAGAAACAATCGGACTTGGACTGAGGAGGAGAGGAAGAGAACAAGAACAAGAGAACAAGAACTGAAGAGAAGAGAAGAAAGAGAAGCCAGGAAGAGAGGAAGAAGAAGATCGAAGAAGACGCAAAACGCGTTGTGTGCACCCCTTTGCTGTTGTTGCACCACCAGCCCCTCAAGTCGAAGGAAGACGATTTTACAAGGACCCCTGATAGGACACAAGTCGGAAGGCCATCTTCTTCTGCCACTGAGCACCAGTCTAAAATCACTATTAACTGATACAAAAAGATTAACAGAAGAAAGCTCGATGGTACATGTTTACATCCCAAGCGATCCACCAATGAAAAGTGGACAAGAGCTGTTTTCTTGTTTGTTATGTCTTGTTTCTTGTCTTTTTGGTCCCAAAAACATCAAGCACGCATTTGTTCATAGTGGCGATCCAAAGGTGTGCAATTATCATTAAAAGACTAGCCGACTATGCCCGTTTTTAAATTTAAAAATTAAAAGAAACCCAGGTGCCCTCCCCCCAGTTAGAGGAAAACCATTTGAGAAAAACAAGACATGTCAGTTTTGTAAAACTGAAAGACCAGTTGATGCGAAAACAAAGTTCGGAGTAATCTTTTGTTTTTTTTTTAAAGTGTAATTATGTTCCCACTGATATCGATAGTATTTCATATGCATGATCTTGAAGTAACACATTGTCAGAGGGCCCTATGGAGTTTTTTGGTGTTCTCGTTGTTGTCGTGCTTGCTATACTTTCTGATGTATAATATTATGTAATCAAATAAAAGAAAAATATCTACGTCGAACACATGAACCCTCTGTATGAACTGTGAAGCTCTTTGTGTTTTTTTTTAGATGGTAAACACGTAAAAAATGAGTCGCTCATGTGAATATCTTTGATCACAGTTTACAGCACACAGAAAATTAAGCTAATTAGACGCATTCTGCAGTTCAGGCAGGGAGTGAATAAGTGGGAAGACAGAAAGAAATATCCAGCAACGAATTTTCAGATGCCCACAGTTTTCAAAAATCGTAACTGAAGGTTCTTCTGTCACTTTACAGTAGTGGAAGGATGGGAGACGGGAGGAGGGGGGGGGGGTGATGGTGGGGGGGGGGGGGGGGGGGGGGGGAACGAAGTCGCACAAGACAAGTGTTTCAGAAGAGTGGAGGATTTTGTCGTGACTCTAAAGCGGGTGACGACTGTCTTTGTCTTCGTCAGCAGCGTTTCCCCCTTCCTGTCTGACGTGTATTGACTTCCGATAATCCAGACGCCATTGTGAGGCCACGTACTGGATCGAGGAGTTAGAGAAAATCTAATTAGAAAGAGGCACATCTGTGGCTTGAAACTGGGTGAATGTAGTGTGTGTGTGTGTGTGGGTGGTGTGTGTGTGTGTGTGTGTGTGTATGTGTGTGTACGTGTGTGTGTGCTTGCGCGCGCGCGTGTGTATGCGTGTGTGTATGCGTGTGTGGTGTGTGTGTGGTGTGTGGTGTGTGTGTGTGTGTGTGTGTGTGTTGTGTGTGTGTGTGTGTTTCTTCTTTTAACAGAAACAAATGTTTTTGTTTACTGTTGACTTTCACTTTAAACAAGTGGGTCTATGTAATCATGAAGTTCCACTTGTCCATGTACGTGTGAGTTTGTTCGTACATGGGTATGTGTGTGTTGTGTGGGTGTGTGTGTGTGTGTGTGTGCGGGTGTGTGTGTGTGGTGTGTGTGTGGTGGGTGTGTGTTGTGTGTGTGTGTGTGTGTGTGTGTGTGTGTGTGGTGTGTGGTGTGTGTGTGTGTGTGTGTGTGTTGTGGTGTGGGTGGTGTGGTGTGGGTGTGGTGTGTGTGTGTTGTGTGTGTGTGTGTGTGTGTGTGTGTGTGTCCGTGGTAAACTTGAATATTGAATCTTGCATTCAGCAAATGCAGTTGATCGTGTCATTAACCCTGCCAGAGCGATAAATGTTCCTGACCACTCCAGCCATCCCGTGCCTGAAGATGTCACTTAACGGACCGGCCATAAATCTGTGATCAACATTTTCAGCACTATTTTCAATGTTGCAAAATTGACATTTTCTTAGAAATTTGGGTTCACTCACAATTATTGCTCAAAATGCCAGTAAACAACGTATTAAATGATACAGTCTAGAGCATGATAACTAATACATAAAATAAACACTGTTAAGATCAGACGATTTGATCTTTTCAACCCAGCAGAGATGGGGACATAAATAAATGTATTACTAAATGCAGAGATAAGAGAGATTACGTACAGACATATTTTACCAATAGAAATAACAGAGTCATATAAGACATATTTTACCAAATAGAGCTACGAAAAAAAAAAAATGTTAGTTTATCTTCATGATGAATCAACCGAGTGAGAACAGCATTAAACATGCACTGAAAACTGCTTTCTTATCTGAACGATAAAAGATTATCACCAAAAAAACAAAACAAATAAGTCTCTGTAGGAACGCATTGTGAATTTGCTGTTTCAATCATTGTATAGCAAAAGAAAAAAAAAGTTACATCAAAACATTACGCCACAACCGCGTGAGTTTCTATATTGATCATGCTCAGTTTGAATACATAGCCGACCTGCTGGTAAAAAGAAAAACGAGGCCACATGTCTGACCAAAAAAAAAAAAAAAGAAAATCTCTAGTACGAACTTTTCACCTCCAGAAGCAATTAGGTGGCCGATTGTTTAAATGCGCTAATCCAGGTCAGACGACTTTAAGCTGCAGCAAAGACATAGGGCAAAAAGAGGGAGAGAGAAGATAACTCGGGGAAGGACTGGCGAGTGGAAAAAAAAAACAACAACAAAAAACGAGGTAGGAGGAAAAAGATTGATGTTTAGGGAGATGCGAGGGTCCGAGAGGGCAGAGAGAGAGAGAGAGAGAGAGAGAGAGAGCGAGAGAGAGAGAGAGAGAGAGAGAGAGAGAGAGAGAGGAGAGGAGAGGAGAGAGAGAGAGAGAGAGAGAGAGAGAGATTTAGAGGAGGCGAGAGAGAGAGAGAGAGAGAGGAGAGAGAGAGAGGAGAGAGAGAGAGAGAGAGAGAGAGAGGGAGAGAGGAGAGAGAGAGAGAGAGAGAGAGAGGAGAGAGAGAGTGGGAGAGGGGGCAAAAGCTGAAGAGTGAAATGAAAGCACCGTATTCTTAGAAATTAGAAAGAAATCAGAAGATATTGTGTTTGTCCGCTTCTGCCACTGCTGACTGCCGCATGCATGTTCTGTGAAAGTCAAGCGTTACTTGACTTGCTTGTTTATATGTACTTCTCCTTTCCCATCCTATCAGAGCCATTTCTCGTTGTGTTGCATGTTCACATCATGTGATTCAAATAGGCAAATTGCCTGTCTTGTTTTTCCAACGTTTTCGGGATTACGCATCACCTTCCCCAAAACTATTTGTCTCTGTGGCTCTGTTTCCCTGTCTGTCTCTGTCTGTCTGTCTTTTTGTCTGTCTGTCTGTCTGTCTGTCTGTCTGTCTGTCTATCTGTCTGTCTGTCTATCTGTCTGTCTGTCTGTCTGTCTCTCCCTCCCTCCCCCCCCCCCCCCCCCCTCAGATCTGTCCGTCGGTCCGTCCCGTCTGTCTGCACCTCTCTCTCTCTCTCTCTCTCTCTTTCCTCAAGCATATTCAATGCAACATAATTCAGCACTAAAGGCTGGAGCAGAAAGACAGTCAAAAGTTAATAACTGGGTGTCGTTTTACAGCATGTTCTCGGAGGTATATATCAATGCAATGATCGGAAATTATAAAATGTTCTTGAGAAAAGCCAAACAAAGAATGATAGACTGTTTTCAACAGACATGGGAATCCAAGATTAAGGATAGTGACAGGTTTAAATTCTATTGCTCTTTCAAATTATTTCCACACCATGAACAGTACTTATCAGTAATAACCATTAACAACTTGAGATCAGCACTCACCGGACTCGGATTAGGCATAAATGATAAAGAGATAAACAGACCCTACAGGGAAAAAAAAATGATTCTGAGGATATGCAGTGCCCATTTTTGCAAGAATAGTGAAGATGAGCTACATTTTTTCTTTCGATGCGAAGTGTACGCACTATTTACAGATAAATATGTATCAAAGCATTTAAAGGTTAACTGGTCAACCGTGGTTAAGTGCCGACATTTATTGTGTAGTGAGGAAATCAGTCATTCGTGATGTGGCCATGTATATTTTTAATGCACTGAGGCACAGGGAAGACATATCATTGCTACAAATTTAAGTTGATTCCTATCATCCATCTGTTTGGTTAGCCACTACATTCTTTACGTGTGTACCTATGTTTACAGGCTGGAGGCCTAACATTAAAACATTGTCTTTGTCCGAGAAAGTGCACTAAGTTGATGTATTTATTCAGGCTCAACACACCAAGGTTATCTTTGCACTCATACACGCATATGCACACTCATGCGCCCATCAAACTTCACCTCTCTCTGGGAATGGGATGCCACGCATTCGTTTCTCTCCTAACATGACTGAGCACAAGAAATACAATTTCTATGCTACTTATAATCAAACATGAAGAATCCAATTACATAAAATGAAATCATCAAAACATTAAAAGAGATCAATACTTCCTAATCCCGATAGGTATAAAAAAATAAAAAAAACGGCTTCTTTTAGCCTAGCCAGGGTTTTCACACACACAACCACGCTTTCAACCACACCAAACACATTCTTGAACAAAGTCTCTTCAAGTCCTCTTCAGCACCGCTTGATGGTGACGCCCTTTTTCTTTTTTTTCCTTTTTTTTTTTTTTTTTTTTGCTGATGCCACCCTCCTGGCTCCACCGCCACCTCAGAGGCAGTGCAAGACAACCCACGCCGCGCTCATCGAGCAGGACGCGGCTATGTACCACAGCCACGGCCCCGGTGCCTCGGTCGGCCACCGCAGGCTCGCAGCATGTACCCGGATGGGCCGGCCGGCAATCCACAGGGAGCAGTCAGTGGTCAAGTACGTCAAGTGTTGGGACAATCGTCAATAAGCAACCCACCGGAGGAGACACGCTGCACTGCTGCGCTAAAGTCGAGGGTGTCATTCTTCAGTGGTGTTCAGTTCGTGGCGGCCCCGTTCTGATCTAAACATACGGGCAGGGACACCACCCTACAAGCCCCCCCCTACTGACGACACATAATTGCTTAGTCGCGAGTCCCCGGCCGTGGAGTCGAGCTCTCCCTCCGGAGGGCTGCCACCACGTCCGTCCAACGACAGCCCCCAATGGACTCGCCGCTACCGGCGTGGACCCCCCACGGACCAAACCAAGGTACAGACGTGGCGAGGACATCGAATAATTTAGGTCACCATGAGAGCAAGGGCCTACAGGATATGGCCACAGAAGTTGAGACTTTTTTTTTTATGCGGATCGACTGAGAATGAGGATGATTAAGATGATCGCTAGCGGATTTCCATGTCGGTCTGAGACTATATCTCAGGGCTGTACTGTCTACGCGTTCCTTTCGGATAATATTATCCCGGCATCAACCAGGCCCGAGAGATACAGGCAACCTGCAGTGTGCGTCGCGAGGATGGTTTGAGCAACACTCTCAGGAAGATTACGCAGTCCATTCAAAAGTGGATGAGCTCGACTGTGTGGTCCGCAGTCTTCCCCAACTGATTGGCCGCCCGCTGCAAACTCAAATTCTTTGTTGACTTGCTGGGTAGGAGCCGGTCGGGGGCAGAGAAGAGGAGAGAGAAAACCCACATGACTTTCTTGTGAGGATTCGTTTCCACGTGAACTCCACGACCTACCAAAAGCCGGGACGGTCCGCCGACGCTAACCTAAAATTCGCCACGGGGCGCGCTGTGTGATGGTGACGAGTGACCGGCCTTTGGTTGACTGGGCTCCAGGTTTCAAGGGACGTGTCTTGGTCTTCGTGTGTCTTTCTCTGGTGTAAAGCGTCGACGTAAAATTCTTCTTCTCCTTCGTCTCCTTCACCCACCCCTGGGTTCAAAACTTATTTGTCTCTCTCTTCGTCACGCCACATTCTTGGCTTCAAACTGATTCTTTTCTCTTTCCAGAGTATTGTCTTTTTACCTTTAAGACCCTGCTATCACTGGGAGCTGTCTCCCAGAGCCCACGTTTCTCTCGACCCTACTCTGGTTCTGCTGTACGGTGCTCCATCTCCTCTCCTCTCCTCCTCTGCTTCTCTCCTCTCGGTCCTCTCTCCTCCCTACCTCTCCCCTCTCTCTCTCTCTCTCTCTCTCATGCAGTGTTATTCTCCTGCCCCCCCCCTACACGTTGTGTTCTCCTCCAGTTTGGAAATAGTTATGGGTATGGACACAAAGGAATTTCCCTTCGGGGGGGCCATGCCTTTTGTCCATGCTGCTTCTCAGGATTGAAACCCCTGTTCACAAACCCCTGAATTCTTCTCCATTCGCCTACATTCTTCCCCACATAAGCATTTACACACATCCCTACCTAACTTGATTAGCAAATAAACCTTATTGGCACCAGAAGGACATCGAAATTCACCGCCCGCCGACCCTTCGGGGGCACAATTAACACAGTAATTATCCTGAGAAAAGCAAGCTACGACGACCGTCCACGCGCATTCAGCCCAGCTCTGACAGTAGAAACCATTACACAGTGCCCCACGGCAGTGCCATCTAAAAGAGCCAAAAACACCGCACACTTTCTTCAAAAGACTGTTTACAAAGCGACCTAAGCCGACTGAGTAGTTAGCTGCGCACCCACTCGAACCCGATGCTCCGAGGGTCCT
>JADBJO010003513.1:122500-127500 GCA_016801955.1 Conus betulinus
ATTCGGAAGCCAGAAGAAGAAGGAAAAAGAAGAAGAAGAAGAAACAGAAAGAAAGCATAAAAAGTCGGAACCCAAAAGAGAGGAGGACGAGGACAAGGATGGGGGGGGGGGGGGGGGGGGGGGGGGGGGGGGGGGGGGGGGGGGGGGGGGGGTATAAAAAAAGAAGAAGAAGAAGAGGCGAGGAACAACACGAATAAGAAGGAAAGAGAAGAGAAACAAACATAACAAAAATAAGAGGAACAAGAATCAGAAGAGGGAAAAGAAAAGAAAAAAAGAAGAGAAGAGGAAAATGATATACTGATCATGATGATATTGATGATAGTAGAAATAATGATGATGAAGAGGAGGAAGAAGAACAAGAACAGGAAAATGATGATGATTGATTATGGTGATGAGGATCATCATCATCATCATCATCATCATCATGGTGATGGTTGTGGTGGTAGCGGTGACGTAGATAATGGCATGAGTCAATATCATAATGTTACAGACGCAAACTAAGCGCTCCGGTGCTCTTTCAGACTGCCGATCAAGTTCCCACGGGCAAGATGCTGACGTCTGTCAAATACCATAATGTTACTAACAGAGGTAAACTAAGTGCCCCGTTGCTCCCCAAGACCGCCGATCAAGTTCCCACGGGCAAGGTGCTGACGTCTGTCAAAGAGAGTGACTCCAACTTCGGGTCTCACCCTCCATCGTGAGATTTCACACAACCACGGCTGGATGCCTTTAAAGAACATACCAAACCTTGAAACAGGAAAAAAAAAAACAGAGGAGAGGGAAGGAAGGAGGGGGCGGGAAGCTGGGGATGGAGAGGGAGGTGGGGTGGGGGGTGGTGGAAGATGACATAGAATGTGAATCATGGATTAAGAACGTCCCGAATTTCATGGTCCATGTTCGTAGGCTTCAGTCAGCATGGGCTGTGGAGAGGAGATGAGTTCCGAGCTCTCTCTTTCTCTCTCTCTCTCTCTCTCTCTCTCTCTCTCTCTCTCTCTCTCTCTCTCTCTCTCTCTCTCTCTCTCTCTCTCTCTCTCCTCTCTCTTTGCCCTGCTCCGTGGGCTGTACCTCAGGCCAGAAGGTCATGTTTTCGACCACATCTGCTGGTGTGTTTGTTTGCTTGTAAGACAGCAGGATTACGCAAGCACTACATGCTTACCACACAGGCAGCAGAAAGGTGGGGAAACTCGTCAAATTTGTCGCGGATCTAGTCGAAACGGCGGATTCACCTTTATTACGAATTTGGTGGGATGAAAACTAAATAACTTACATAGAATACACTGGGTGGAAAAAAAAAACCGTCATGTGGCCTAGGAGTGAACGTTTTAATGTTTGGTGTGGATCTATGGCGCGGATCGAGAGTGGACGACGGCTCCCGGATCCGTTCAACAAGAGCATGACAAAATGTCCACCGAACATCACTGTGAAGTTGCTGATTCAAACTGGTGACTGTCCACGAAAAGATATATGTACATTAAAGATACACATTAAAAGGTATGTTAACATTAAATGATATATTTACATTAAATGTTAAACTTGATACCAAATACAAACGTTAACGTTTGTTTCCAAGCCAGAGGGCGAAATTTTGCAAAGGGAACTAATTCTTTCAGTCCCTATCAATAGTTAGTTCCCCTTGTGGAAGATAATGCTGTTTGTTTGTTGGTGTGTTTTTTTTTTTTCGGTGAACTGACCTCTACCACGGATCCATGCTGGAGATTTGTACTCCCCTAAATATCCTTGTAGAAATACAGATTTCTGATGTTCATCCTATTACCAGTACTGCGGTCAGTTCATGTTATTATTCAACTGAAACCAAAGCGTATGTACAGCATTGTGAGCTGGGGTATGCTTTAACTGGCGTAAGTCTAGGGTTCACTTTCTTCTTCCTATGTTGTTTGGAAAATAAAGTGTAGTTTCAATCACAGCAGCTATGAAACTAAAGAACGCAAAAGCAGGTTTTTTTTTGGTTTTTTTTTTTTGTTTGTTTTTTTTTTTTTGTTTTTTTTTTTTGTAAAGTATGAAAGTTGTCGGATCAAAAACTGAAATTTGTCAAATGAATGTTAAGCCTGAAGAAAATCTTCATGCCACTTGATTAATAGTCATCATCTTTATCATCATCATTATCGTCGTCGTCGTCGTCATCATCATCATCACCTTCTTGTTCTTCTTCTTCTTGCTGTCGTTGTTGTTGCTTTTCTTCTTTTTCTCCTGCTCCTCCTTGTCCTCCTCCTCCTCCACCTCCACCTTCTTCTGCTTTTTTCTTTTTCTTCAAATATGAACAGTATGTGTGACTTGTTCTCTGTACAGGCGATGTAAACGCTGCAATCTGGTTCCAGGGGTGGTGGTGGTGTATGTTAGACATGAGGTCATTCACTCGATCAGGTCATGACCAGGTCACTGTGGAACGTTTGTCACGTGGTCGCAGGAGGGTGGACACGTTTGTCTGCCTCTCCCCATTCCGGTGTCTGCCGCTTCCTGTTTATGGATGGACCTTTTTTGAAATGTTCCGGTGTCTGCTGCTTCCTGTTTTATGGATGGACCTGTTTGAAATGTTCCGGTGTCTGCCGCTTCCTGTTTTATGGATGGACCTGTTTGAAATGTTCCGGTGTCTGCCGCTTCCTGTTTTATGGATGGACCTGTTTGAAATGTTCCGGTGTCTGCCGCTTCCTGTTTTATGGATGGACCTGTTTGAAATGTTCCGGTGTCTGCCGCTTCCTGTTTTATGGATGGACCTGTTTGAAATGTTCCTGTGTCTGCCGCTTCCTGTGCTATGGATGGACCTGTTTGAAATGTTCCGGTGTCTGCTGCTTCCTGTTTTATGGATGGACCTGTTTGAAATGTTCCGGTGTCTGCTGCTTCCTGTTTTATGGATGGACCTGTTTGAAATGTTCCGTCCTTTTGGCCTCTGGGGGAATCACATAAAAAGACTGATTTCTTCTGAAAAGAAAATTTACATACAGCCCCATTACTCCCCACCCCCCGACCCCCCAGACACACAGAGATTTTTTATTTTATTTATTTTATTTTTGGTCTGTACGTATTAGGAAAAAAAAATAATATAATAATGACATCCATCGCCCTCTCGTGAATTTTATACCCCCATTGCTTCCACACTTACTTCTGTGTCTCTCTCTGTCTGTGTCTCTGTCTCTCTCTCTCTCTCTCTCTTCTCTCTCTCTCTCTGTCTCTCTGTCTCTCCTCTCTCTCTCTCTCTCTCTCTCTCTCTCTCTCTCTCTCTCTCTCTCTCTCTCTCTCGGAGGGAGAGAAATAGACTCATGAGGCTCTCGGGAGAATTTTATTCACCTGTCCCACGCCAGTCACGTCCTTCTGTCTCTCTTTCTCCCTCCTCTCCTCCTCTCTCTCTCTCTCTCTCTCTCTCTCTCTCTCTCTCTCTCTCTCTCTCTCTCTCTCTGTGTGTCTCTCTCTCTCTCGCTCTGTCTCTCTCTCTCTCTCTCGCTCTGTGTTTCTCTCTCTCTCTGTCTGTCTCTCTCTCCATCTCTCTTTCGCTCTGTGTATCTGTCTCTGTCAGTCTGTCTGTCTCTTTCTATCTCTCATACTCGCTCTGTGTGTCTCTCTCTGTCTCTCTCTTACTATCTCTCTGTCTCTGTCGCTTTCTATCTGTCACACACACGGACACACACACACACACACACACACACACACACACACACACACACACACACACACACCACACACACACACACACACATACGCACACACACACGCACACACACACACACACACACACACACACACACACACACACACACACACACACACACACACACACATATACACATATATATACAAACAAATACACGCGCACGTACACACACACACACACACACGCATACAACAAATACACGCGCACGCATACACACACGCACGCACGCACGCACGCACACACACACACACACACACACACACACACACAAGCGCGCGCTGCGTTGCTGCACCCATGAGATATCAAGACTATAGGCCGGCATCTCTCCCTCCTTTGCACTTCAGCTCAAACAGAATGTAGATGGAACCTCTCTTGGAATTGAGACCCGCTTTGCTTCCTCCTTCCCTCTAGCTTCTTTTTTCTTCTGTACTTCACTATATGTGTGTGTGTGTGTGCGTGTGTGTGTGTGTGTGTGTGTGTTGTGTGTGTGTGTGTGTGTGTGTGTGTGTTGTGCGTGTGCGCGCAGTTGCATGCGTGAGAGAGGGACGAGAGAGAGAGAGGAGAGGGAGCAGGGAAGGAACGGAGGGGGGAGGGGAAGGAACAGAGGGGGACAGAATAGCGTGGGACAGATGAATAAATTCCTCCCGAGGCCACGTCGGTCTATGATGTATCTCCTTCCTAGAGAGAGAGAGAGAGAGAGAGAGGGGGGGAGGAGGGGGGGGGCTTGGGGGGGACGGACGGACGGACAGACAGCAGGCAGGCAAAGTCCAGTGAACAAAGGTGATGTCTGCTGTCGAAGATCTGTGAAAGGACTGCCTCTCTTTGTCTGTCTGTCTGTCTGTCTGTCTGTCCTGTCTGTCTGTCTAGCTACCTGTGTTCCTGTCTACATCCATATCTACCAAACTACTGTGTCTGCCTGCCTGATTATCTGTTTCTTTTCCTTGCCTATATACCGACCTGCCAACCTTGCTGCCTACATTCCTACCTGCCTACCTACCTACCTACCTACCTGCCTACCTGTCCTACTGTCTGTCTGTCTGTCTGTCTGTCTGTCTGTCTACTTACCTACCAATCCTTCTACTCTACTATCTCAGTCAGCTAGTCATTCCCCTGACCGCTGGGGTCGTTGGGGGGACGTGATGAGGCAGCCGCCGTTTCTCTCCAGGCTCTTCTGTTGGCAGTTGTCATGAGGAGATCTGGCATGGTCATTTTGGTCCAGTCCTTTATATTGTCGGACCAGCTCTTTCTCTGCCGTCCCGTCTCTGCGTCCTCCTTCAATGGGTACCTTGGAGGATGGTTTTTGGAGAGGGTGTTGTGACGAATGACATGGCCAAAC
>JADBJO010003513.1:135000-145000 GCA_016801955.1 Conus betulinus
ACACACACACACACACACACACACACACACACACACACACACACACACATACACACACACACACACACACACATATAATATATATACAAAAATAAAGACACGATACGAAACAAATATCAAAGTCATGGTACGCTGTCCTTTTATCATTACATCCACTTAGGAGGTATCGTTTTCACCGGTGTATGATAGTTTGTTTGACAGCAGCATCATAGAAACGACACTACCGAACCGATTCCGATCAAACGCTGTGTGAAGACAGAAAAGATCCCCAGGACCGACCTGGTACGGATCTGGATCACAGGGCAGATCCAGGATCTGTCCATGCGTGTCGGAGGTCTGCGCTGTTCTGATTGTCCTTTTGCGTGTTCAGTCGTCACCAAGCTAAATGACTGGATGAGCCTTAACACAACATTTTTTCCTTATAGGTTTAACATACACAAATAAATGAATTATAAAATAAATCTATCGATCATGTTTCTATCTATAACACGCAAATATACATGTATATATATATATATATATATAATATATATATAAATATAGATATATAGATATACGTAATTATGATATATTGTATGCATATATCTAGATAATATATATAATACACACACACACATACATAATAGTGAACAATTAAGTAGTGGGGGGGAAAACAAGTGCAGGTTAACAATTCTTCCTCATTGTAGTAATGATTTAGCAAAGATTAGAAATTGAGGGGGGGGAAAAATTGAAGATGAAATGAATGGGAAAATTTATATCATAAATATGAAAACCCCTTCACTAGCTGCATGAAGAAACTATCGCAATCCCTCCTGAAGACAGATCTATGTCGCCTGCTCCGACGCCTTTTCTGGTTCACATAGGGTGCATCTATGTATGACGTGTCATCCAGACCAACGTTGAAGGAGATATAACCAGTAGAAACATTTTCAAGAGACCCTGACTATGAGCCTGTTGGAGTATCCCCATCTGTCTAACTCTCGAGAAGAAGATGAGGTGGATTCGTTGCTGCAAGCAATCAGACAACATCGCTGCGGTCATTGACCTTGGGGTGGGAGAGCAAAATGGTTTATCTACGGCAACGGCAATTCTTCCATTCAGATTCTGATTCATTAAGAGGACGGAAAACAGCATTCGGTATAATGAAGAACTGTAGAGTGAGATGCAGCGTCCCTATTCGTTTCACAACAACCGTATACAGTGTAGACCCTGGCGTTGACCTTTTTGGTTTTCGTCATTGACCTTAGGTGACCGTTATCAGTAATTAGTGCGTCTCTCTCTGTTTCAGCTCAATCGAAAATGCGGTTGATGCTTACCAATTTGCGCAACACGGTTTAACGACAGTCGACGCGACATTATCAGATTCTGGGCAATTCTCCTCAGTTGCTATAGCGACAGAGCGTTTGAGAAATATTATTAAGTGACGGAAAAAAGCAAGCATCGTAAGTGCGTAGTAATCGTAATGGTAGTCAATCGTGAGTAGCATCTCCCTCAGCTCACATCTCCATTGCAGGTACAGGTTTACACAGAGACGTGACCTGTATTATTAGGATGACATTCGTGACTGAAAACTACAGACATCGCTGCGACAAACAACAACAATATTAATACAATAGTATAATTCTAATCATAATTATAACAGTAAAAACGTGACAGCAGATCCGGAAAATGGGTTAGTTATCCGTAAAAGTGAGGACAAGAGTGAAAGAGGAAGCGCGGAGTTGAGGGGGGGGGGGGTGGGGGGGGGGGGGGGATCCGGGGGGGGGGGGAAAAGTGAGGACAAGGGGGGAGGGCGCGGGGTGAGGGGGGGGGGGGGGGGGGGGGGGGGGGGGGGGGGGGGGGGGAGGGGGTCGGGGGGGGGGGAGGGTAGGGGAGGAGGGCAAGAGGGGTAGGTAGGTAAGGGTGTGCATGTGTGTGGTGCGCACGCGCCCGCGCGTGTGTGTGTGTGTGGTGTGTGTGTGTGCGCGCGCGCGCGCGCGTGCGCGTGCTCTCAAACAGAGGCAAATACGCAGAGAGAGAAAGACAGACAGACAGACAGACAGAAGAGTAACGGGCAGACATATCACGAACAGAACGGCAGTTTCAGAGAAACAGGCCATTGCATTTGATGCAGACCCATGCTTGCGCAATATGGCGACAGTTCTTCACAGACATAACTTCGTTCCTCCCTCCCGAATATTGCCCATATTTAGCACGAGAACAAAAACATCGTTATTACGATCCAGACAACAGACACCAGCACCTATATACCCAGGCCTCGTAAACAGACACTAACTATATCGGCAGGGACAAAAAAAAAAAAAGAAATGCGCTTTTGCCAGTCCCAGATGAACAAGCTTTCATATAAACACTTTGACTGGCAATCCTATCAACAAAGATTGTCGGAAGCTTCCTGTCTTGTGCTTGTCTTTTGTGTTGGGTCCATTATGATCAGGCAAGTAATACGCGGGTGCGCATGCGTATGTGTGTGTGTGTGTGTGTGTGTGTGTGTGTGTGTGTGTGTGTGTGTGTGTGTGCGTGTGTGTGTGGTGTGTGTGTGTGTGTGTGTGTGTGCGCGCAGGTACGCGCTTCACCTTTTGCATGATGTAGGTATCCTTACATCTCTCAGATTGGTTTGCCTATTGTCGGCAAATTCCCTGTCACTGGTTTCATCGTTGTGACGTGACCTTTATGGCGCTTTACACACGTAGCGACTCTTCCAATAAATGCTTGAAAAAACGTAACCCAGATCAAGATATATCGTCTAACGAACGAAGAAAGAAAGGAAAGAAAAGAAAAAGAAAAAAAAAATTGAAAGAAAAAAGAAAGAAAAGAAATAGAGAAACAAACAAAAGAAAAAGAATTTAACTAACAAGCGAGGAAAAAAAAAAAAAAAAAAAAAAAAAAAAAAAAAAAAACGACAAGAACATGGAACTATATGGATTTTAAAACGACCAAACAAAGGAAAACAAAAAGGGGTGGTAGGAAATCAACGGGTGAACGTTGAGAAAGTAAGAAAGAAAAAAAAAAACAGTTTAAATAGAATTTTTTAAAAGAGAGAAAGGGACAGGAGGGGGAGAAGGCGGAGGGGGGGGGGGGGAGGTGGAGGGGGGGAGAAGAAGAAGAAGAAGAAGTAGTAGTAGTAGTAGTAGAAGAAAGAATGAAAGAAAAGAAGGAAAGAAAGAAAAAAAAATAAATGGAAAGATGGAAAAGAAAGAGAAACAGATGAACAAACAGCCGGGCAAGCGAAATAAAGAAACATTCATTAGACAAAATCCAACTCATTTCAATGAAAATAGAGAGCTGTATGCTTTAAAGATGCACAACAACAAATGATAAAAAGGAAAACAAAATGACAGGTATCAGGAGAGCGCGAATCTCCACAAGGTTGAGTTGTCTTTGGTGGCACTGTATCTAAGTTGTCATTGCGATCCTACCAAATCCTACAAATTCTTTTATATCAATCTGTTTAATCAGCCGTTTTTTTCCCCTTTTCATTGAAATCCATACGCTATTTCTTAAGAAATCTACACAAATATTCAAGATTTTCCTATCTCGCAGAATTGAAGAAAGTGTATAGAAAAAACATGGATCCGCCCTTTGGACAGAATCCGGACCAATATCTAAATTCTTTTGTTTCTTTTCCAATCGTCCAAGAACTGTATTCCATCTTCCTTTTGTTTTTGTCAAAAATCGGCTCAGTAGGCTAACAGAGTGACAGACAAGCCCGCAGGTGAAAACGACACCCCTTTATGCAGGGGGAGAAAAAACAAACAAAGCAATAAAGACAAGTTTAAAAAAAAAAACGCAAAAGTAGAAAGAAAGAAAAAAAAAAAAAAAAAAGAAAGCGAAAAAAAAAAAAACAAAACAGGATGCGATGAATCCTAATAATTCCCCAGAGAACAGACAGCTGCATGTTTCGCCACAAAAAAACAGACCAGCTAACGACCAGACACACGACTTGACAAAACGAATACCCAAGCGGGAAACACGCGTCTGAAAGATGGAAGAGTTGTAAAAAAAAAGAAATGTGAGTAAAATCACGACGACAATGTATTTGAAGAAAAGGAACAAGCAAACAAATAAGAACGAGGAAAAGAAAAAAAAAAAAGGACAAATCCGAAGTGTACGCAAGAGAATAGACGTCTATATATTTCCTCACACCAGCGGACAAAACCGAGAGATGAACGACCGTACAAAACGAATATACCCAAGCGGGAAGAGAGACGTCCAGAAGATGGAAGACCTCTGTGTGAAGCGCGGGCGCGTTAACTACACGAGGTTGTGAGGGCGCTGTGGACAGCCTGCTGGACGTCACGTGACAGAAAGGGACCCCGGCCACTGACGATCCCTGAAGAATGGGATGACTGGGCCAGGGACACCCGAGGGACACACTGTGGGGACAGACTGTGGGGACACTGGTGGGTTTCTGGCCGCGCCTTGACTGACTGTAGGCTAGGGGGAATCATGAGGTCACGTGAGGTGATTGGATGATTGTGGATGTCATTGGCTGGAAGTGTGATGATGGTTGGGACTCTCTCTCTCTCTTCTCTCTCTCTCTCTCTCTCTCTCTCTCTTCTTCTCTATCATGCAAAACTTTTTTTGTAAGCATGCATAGTACAATTATGTGAGTTTAAAATTAAGGGTCATGGGTAGGATGGATGAATGAATTTTGGGGGGAACTATGGGACTCGTGAGAACGCGAGGGGGTGAAGAAGGGGCGGGGGAGGGAATGGGGGGGGGGGGGGGGGGGGGGGGGGGGAAAGGGGGGCCAAGAAGACAAAGGGAACAATTAAGGAGATTTTAACTCGAAAAGAATGCTGGCCAGACATGGTTGCGGCGTCATGTGTGCGCGTCGGGTTGAGGACGCGTGATATTATTTTTATCTTCGTTAATTCCACTTTAGGATGAGGGCACTTGCTTCATGTATATGTTCATGTTTTATTTTTGTTTAGGAAAAAACAAAGAAAGAAAAGAGAAATAACAAAGACAAATCAAAGTGATGTTTGAAATTGCTGCTGAATAATTTTTTGCGTCATTTTTTTTTTAGGCGGAGGTAACAGTGCATTCTCTGTCTGTTGTCTGTCTGTCTGTCTGTCTGTCTGTCTCTGTTCTCTGTGTCTGGGTCTGTCTGTCTGGCTGTCTCTCTCTCTCTCTCTCTCTTCTCTCTCTCTCTCTCTCATTGCACCCTTGCTTTTCTCTAGCCTCCACAATTTCTGTATGTAATTAAAAATAAAGGTTGATGGGAGGACCTGCTGATGGAGAAATGTGATGGAAAATTCTGGGGATGGTGAGAGTGGAAGAGGTGGGGGGGTGGGGGCGGGGGAGGATGGGGGAAGTTAAGCGATTTAGGGATTTTTTAACACGGAAGGAAAAGATTGTGGTCAGTCACGGTTGCGGCTTTCAGTGTGCGGTCGAGTTTGCTGTCGCGGCTAATTCAACCTTTTGTAATTTCAAACTTTATTCATGCACTTGGCCTGATATATATCATGATTGTCTTTGGTTTGGGTTTTGGAAAGACGAAAGAAAAGAAAAAAAAACCCAAAGAAACAAAAGAAAGAAGTCGAGGCAGAGTTTCAAACTTGCCAGTGTGTAACCATCTCGCTTTTTTGTGGGCGGAGGTAAATAATAAAAAGATGATGCCTTCCTCTCTCTCTCTCTCTCTCTCCTCTCTCTCTCTCTCTCTCTCTCTCTCTCTCTCTCTTCGGGGCATATCCAAGAGTAGGCTTAGCATGAATCTCTCCATTCTTGGTTGAGCAATGTGTTTAGTTCCCCGATTTGCGCTCTCTCTCTCTCTCTCTCTCTCTCTCTCTCTTCTCTCTCTCTCTCTCTCTCTATCTCTCTCTCTCTCTTCTCTCTCTCTCTTCTCTCTCTGTATCTCGGAATCTCTCTCTATCCTCTCTTCTCTCTCTCTCTCTCTGAATCTCTCTCTCTCTCTATCTCTCTTTCTCTATCTCTCTCTCTCTCTCTCTCTCCTCTCTCTCTCTCTCTCTCTCTCTCTCTCTCTCTCTCTCCTCTCTCTCTCTGTAAGTTGTGGATCACGTAGTCCACTCAGAGACTATAACAATATTCAACTTAGACAGTAGTTCAGTTTACAAGTAAAAAAAAAAAAAAACCAAAAAAAAAACAATAAACAAACAAATGGGAGCCAAAATCTGTCCTTGGAGAAGGTGATAAGAAAATAAAGCAAGAAAAGAAGCACAAAAAAAAAGTAAAATCGCAGGGATGAAATGTACGAATAACAAAATCTCACGCACGCACGCACACTGCGCATGTACGCACGCACGCACGCATGCACACACACGCACGCACGCACGCACGCACGCACGCACAACACACACACACACACACAACACACACACATACCACACAACACACACACACACACACACACACACACACACACACACACACACACACACGGCGTGTGTGTGTGTGCGTGTGTGTGTGGTGTGTGTGTGTGTGTGTGTGTGGTGTGTGTGGTGTGTGTGTGTGTGTGTGTGTGTAATCTCTATGTCTGTGTTGACTTATAAAAGTGTGGTGTGCGTGTGTTGGTGTGTGTGTGTGTGTGTGTGTGTGTGTGTGTGTGTGTGTGTGTGTGTGTGTGTGAGTGTGTGTGTGTGTGTGTGTGTGTGTGAAATGAAATGAAAAAGCGCAGGTTTATACATACATACAGACAGACAGGACAGATAGACAATATACATTCATGTGTGCGTGTGCGTTTGCGTTTTCTTCAATTTAACGTCTTTTCACCATTGGTGATAGTATACCGGAGGTAGAAGAAAACAAGATGCAAAGCAATAAAACGTACTCCCAGTTTATCCTGAATACGCATGAGATATTCCATAAAGCGGTTTTTAAAACCGTCTTGGGCTGGTGTAAACCGTTCGTAATGGCTATTCTGGTAAACACCGGCCATCATCTGTGACCTATAATGAACATACTGACAAAATTTTCAGAAAGATCGACCGGGAACATTCTGAGATTTTCCATAAAGAAGAAAACCATTATGGGCCGTAGTAACGGCTACAACGGTATAAACTAAAACATCGGGCATCATCCGTGACCATAAGGAAATACCTGCACATTTTCAGAAAGATCGGCCACGTACTTTCTTAGATATTCTAAAAAAAAAAAAAAGAGAAAAAAACCGTTATGGGTCGTTATAGCCGTTAGTAACGTTGCTATAACGGTTAAACTAAAGCTTGGACATCATCCGTGATCCATAATGAAAGATACCTACAAATTTTCAGAAAGATCGGCCAAGTACTTTCTGAGATATTCCATAAAGAAGAAAAAACCGTTTAAGGGCAGTTATAGCCGTTAGTAAACGGCTATTATAACGGTAAATTAAAACACCGGGTATCTTCCGTGACCCATGATGAACATACCTACAAATTTTCAGAAAGATCGGCAAAGTGGGTTTCTGAGATATTCAACCTGAAGAAGGAGAACAGTTACGGGCCGTTGTAGCCGTTAGTAACGGATTATAATGATAAACTAAAACATCAGACGTTATTCGTGACCCATAAGTACTTCTTGAGATATTCCATTAAAAAAAAAAACGTTACAGGCCGTTACAGACGTTAGTAACGGTACACACGACATCGGGCATCATCCGTGAGCCATAACGAACTTACCTACAAAGTTTTTTTTAGAAAGATCGGCCCCAGTAGTTTTGTCTGGAGCGAGTGGAACACATTTTGACCACGGACGGACGGACGGAAACGGACACACACACACACACACACACACACACACACACACACACACACACACAGAGCCATTTCTTCGTTCCCAGTCTTAAGTACTCCCTGTTCTATAAGAACTGGGAGTACAAAAAAGGAAGGGGTTGGGGATGGTAGGGAGTGTGTGTGTGTGTGTGTGTGTGTGTGTGTTGTGTGTGTGTGTGTGTGTGTGTGTGTATGTGTGTGTGTGTGTGTGTGTGTGTGTGTGTGCCTGTGTGTGTGGGTAATTGTGTGGCCCGCGCGGCGCGCGCGCGCGCGCGCGTGTGGGTGTGTGTGTGTGTGGTGTGTGTGTATGTGTGCATGTGCCCGCGCGCGCACGTGTGTGTGTGTGTGTGTGTGTGTGGTGTGTGTGTGTGTGTGTTTACTCTTTCTGTGCTTCAACTACCGATCCTACAGGTAAAAAATCTCCCTGAACTCCTGTTCATTGCTTGGCATGTGCGGGACAACGCATGCATGCATGCAGTACGGCTTTCTTCAAACAGGTGAGCGTAGGCACAAGGCTTTCAAATCCTTCCTGGTCTCCGACAGCCTCCGCAAGTGATTCCATGCCCCTCTCCCCCCCCCCCCCCCCTCCGTCGTCAGTCCTGGACTGCCCCCCACCCCCGGTCAAACACACTCCCTAAACACACACACACACACACACACACCACACACACACACACACACACACACACACGAAACCACAAGAAAGAACGTGGGCACAATTCTGGCAGTTTGGTGTTGTGTTGTTGTTGTTGTTGTTGCTGTTTTTTAATGAGGAAAAACAGAGTGGACTGTGAAGGAAAGAAGAAAGGATGAAGGAGGTATGAAAGAAAGAATACGAAGATGTATGAAAGAAAAGAATGGAGGGGAAGGAGGGGAGAGGAAAAGGGAGAGGAGAGAGAGGGAGAGGAGAGAGAGAGAGAGGAGAGAGAGAGAGAGAGAGAGAGAGAGAGAGAGGGGGGGGATGGATGCGTGGATGTCAGAGATAAGGGAAAGGGGAGGAGACAGAGGCGTAGAAGAAAGACAGGCAGACAGAGGTAGGAGCAGGAGTGATGGTGGTGAGTGAGGGGGAGAGGGGAGGAGAGAGGCGCGCGCGCGCGCGCGCGCACACACAACACACCACACACACACACACACACACACACACACACACACACACACACACACACACACACACACACACGCACGCACGCACGCACGCACACACATACATGCACACACACAAACACACACAATACATGCACACACACACACACACACACACACACACACACACACACACAACACACACACACACACACACACACACCACACGCACGCACGCACGCACTCACGCACGCACGCACGCACGCGCAGCACACACAGAGAGAGAGATGAGAGAGAGAGAGGTGGAGGAGAGAGAGATTTTGAGAAGCGCGAGAGAGAGAGAGAGGAGAGAGAGAGAAGAGGAGACTGACAATAGAGATTTGTACAGATAAGCTATAAGACATACAGACACAAATGTACAGGAGGGGGCACTTCGACATGCTGACAGACAGGAAGACGAGAGATGCACTGAGGCACTTGAGGGGAAGGACGGTGGGGGGTGGGGTGGGTGTGGGTGGTGGTGGTGGTCGTGGAGAAACAACAGTGCATTAGCCGAACAAACAACCACCTTAATGCCCCCCCCCCCCTCCCCGAGCATTACCTAGGGTTGTCATGGCGACAGGTGCATGACGTCAGTGGTGACGGCCGAATGATGGGCCGCAAGTGATGTCATAAAGAGAGAGCATTTCGAGAGAGGAGACAACACGTGGAGTAGTTGGAACATCTCATGTGTGACTGTGCTGCCCCGTCCGTTAAGACAGAGACGTTAAGGATGGAGAGGACAACAGGGGCCATTTCTTTGTCCTCCTACTGAGTACCCAAAAAACACACGACGATACGTTATGTTCGTCTTGATACGGAGAGAACCAAAAATACATGATGATACAATATGTTCGTCTTAAAACTGAGTACCAAAAACACATGATGATACATTATGTTCATCCTTATGCTGAGTACCAAATATACCTGATGATACATTCTGTTCGTCTCTTAAAACTGAGTACCAAAAATACATGATGATACGTTATGTTTGCCTTAAAACTGGATACCAAAAATACATAATGATACATCATGTTCGTCTTGAAACTGAGTACCAAAAATACACGATGATACATTATGGAGTTTGCAATTATCGTGCAAACCAATGCAATTATTATGATTATTATTGGTGTTGTTGTTGTTGTTGTTGTTGCTGTTGTTTACAT
>JADBJO010003513.1:150000-155000 GCA_016801955.1 Conus betulinus
TCTCTGTCACACACACACACACCACACACACACACACACACACACACACACACACACAACACACACACACACACATTCACTCACACACACACACACACACACACACACACACACACACACACACACACACACACACACACTTCCAGCGCAGGTGTTTCTGCACGTGCTGCAGAGTGTATACACCGTGTCTTCACTGTACTGATGGACAGAGGTATACATCGTGTCCTCCCTGTACTGATGGACAGAGGTATACACCGTGTCTTCACTGTACTGATGGACAGAGGTATACACAGTGTCGTCACTGTACTGATGGACAGAGGTATACACAGTGTCGTCACTGTACTGATGGACAGAGGTATACAGACTGTCTTCACTGTACTGATGGACAGAGGTATACAGACTGTCTTCACTGTACTGATGGACAGAGGTATACAGACTGTCTTCACTGTACTGATGGACAGAGGTATACACAGTGTCGTCACTGTACTGATGGACAGAGGTATACACAGTGTCGTCACTGTACTGATGGACAGAGGTATACAGACTGTCTTCACTGTACTGGACAGCGGTATACAGACTGTCCTCCCTGTACTGATGGACAGAGGTATACAGATTGTCTTCGCGCTGTACTGTGTACAGAGTGCCCTCACTGTACTGAACAGATGTACACACACTGCCCCCGCTGTTATGAACAGATGTGCACGTATTATCCTTACCGACTGAACAGACGTATACATACTGCCCTCACTGTATTGAACAGATGTACACATATTACCCTTACTATACTGAAAAGACGTATACATACTGCCGTTGCTGTATTGAACAGACATATAGATACTGCCCTCGCTGTATTGAATAGATGTACACGCATTACCCTTACTGTACTGAACAGACGTAGACATACTGCCCTCGCTGTGTTGAGTAGATGTATACATATTACCCTTACTGAACCGAACAGACACGTATACATACTGCCGTCGCTGTATTGAACAGATGTGCACGTATTATCCTTACCGACTGAACAGACGTATGCATACTGCCCTCACTGTATTGAACAGATGTACAACATATTACCCTTACTATACTGAAAAGACGTATACATACTGCCGTTGCTATATTGAACAGATGTACACATATTACCCTTACTGTACTGAACAGACATATACATACAGCCCCCACTGTACTGAACAGATGTACACATATCACCCTCACTGTACTGAACAGACCTATACATACAGCCCTCACTGTACTGAACAGATGTACACATATTACCCTACTGTACTGAACTGACAAAAGACATATACATACAGCCCTCACTGTACTGAACAGATGTACACATATCACCCTCACTGTACTGAACAGACTATACATACAGCCCTCACTGTACTGAACAGATGTACACATATTACCCTTACTGTACTGAACAGACCTATACATACAGCCCTCACTGTACTGAACAGATGTACACATATCACCCTCACTGTACTGAACAGACCTATACATACAGCCCTCACTGTACTGAACAGACGTGTACAGGCTTGCCTTACTGTACTGAATGATTTACACATACAGCCCTTACTGTATTGAACAGATGCACACAGACTGCTCTCGGTGTACTGAACAGAAGTATACAGACTGCCCGGCTCTCATTGAACAAAGGTATACAGTTGCCTTCTTTGTACTGCTGACAGTGTCGGACAGGAGATGGACGAGGTGTCAATTAAAGCTGCTCTCCCTCTTTTTTTTTCATTTCACTCCGTCTCAGCACAGCGTCATTTCCTGCTCAGAGGGAGGGGATCACTTCCTGCTCAGAAGGAGGGGATCATTACCTGCTCAGAGGGGAAGGGATCATTACCTGCTCAGAAGGAGGGCATCATTACCTGCTCAGAAGGAGGGGATCATTTCCTGCTCAGAAGGAAGGGGGACATTTCCTGCTCAGAAGGAGGGGGATCATTTCCTGCTCAGAAGGAGGGCATCATCACTTCCTGCTCAGAAGAGGGCATCATTACCTGCTCAGAAGGAAGGGATCATTTCCTGCTCAGAAGGAAGGGATCATTTCCTGCTCAGAAGGAAGGGATCATTTCCTGCTCAAAAGGAGGGGATCACTTTCTGCTCAGAAGGAGGGCATCACTACCTGCTCAGAAGGAGGGGATCATTTCCTGCTCAGAAGGAAGGGCATCACTACCTGCTCAGAAGGAGGGCATCATTTCCTGCTCAGAAGGAGGGCCTCATTACCTGCTCAGAAGTAGGGCATCACTACCTGCTCAGAAGGAGGGCATCATTTCCTGCTCAGAAGGAAGGGCATCATTACCTGCTCAGAAGGAGGGCATCATTCCTGCTCAGAAGGCGGGGGGGATCATTTCCTGCTCAGAAGGAAGGGCATCACCTGCTCAGAAGGAGGGCATCATTACCTGCTCAGAAGGAAGGGATCATTTCCTGCTCAGAAGGCGGGGATCACTTCCTGCTCAGAAGGAAGGGCATCATCACCTGTCAGAAGGAGGGGATCACTTCCTGCTCAGAAGGAAGGGATATTTCCTGCTCAGAAGGAAGGGCTGGGGGTCATTTCCTGCTCAGAAGGAAGGGCTGGGGGTCATTTCCTGCTCAAGAGGAAGGGCTGGGGGGGTCATTTCCTGCTCAGAAGGAAGGGCTGGGGGGTCATTTCCTGCTCAGAAGGAAGGGCTGGGGAGTCATTTCCTGCTCAGAAGGAAGAGCTGAGGGGATCACTTCCTGCTCAGAAGGAGGGGATCATTTCTGGTTCAGAAGGAAGGGAGTCATTTCCGATTCAGATCATTTCCTGCTCAGGAGGAGGGGATTATTTCCGGTTCAGGAGGGGTCATTTCCGGCTCAGGAAGGGATCATTTCCGTTTCAGGAGGAGGGATTCATTTCCGGTTCAGGAGGAGGGATTCATTTCCGGTTCAGGAGGAGGGATTCATTTCCGGTTCAGGAGGAGGTGATTATTTTCCGGTTCAGAAGGAAGGGATCATTTCCGGCTCAGGACGGGACACGTGCGTCTCAGAGGATGGAGGAGCTCCCTCCTGTGGATCTCTCTGAGTGGCCAGCTGCATGCGGCGTTCCTCTAGATCACCGGCCTTGGTCCTTTTAGGTGAAGCGAGATCTGTGGCGCTGCAACGTGACGCATAGCACGTAATGGTGGCTTCGGGTTTTTTCTTTCTCCGATTGTCTGTCGATGGATTACGGAAAGGGAGTGGTGTGGAGGGGAGCCAGCTCCTCGCTCTCTGATTTGAAAGCCCCGTAATGAGCGTGTTCCTGCAATAAGGTCAGCGAGAACAACATGGTCATAGAGACACGTCGCTCAGTCGTGGAGTTGATAGCCCAGCCGAGCACGGAGGTTTATGCCAGGACGGAAACATATGATCAGCCATTGTTGTGGCCGATGCGCTGATTTTTTTTTTTTTTTTTTACAATGAAGCTATGATGCAGTGTGTGCTTTGCTTTGCTGTGGTGTCTGGAAAAAAGTGGTGTGGTGGGTGGGGGGGTGGGGGGATGGGGGGGGGGGGGGGGGGGGGGGGGGGGGGGGAGGGGGGGGGGGGGGGGGGGGGGAGGGAGGGAGGACAACGCCAAACTAGTTGTAGAGTAAAAGTCCAGATTTGTTTTTTCTTTGTTTTTACGCGACGTCTTCAGGCAATCTTGAAAGCAGTTAAAACAAAGGCAGGCAATAGAACTGGTAGGTAGCAAAGGACTGTCTCTCTCTCTCTCTCTCTCTCTCTCTCTCTCTCTCTCTGTCTTTGCCTCTGTCTCTCTCTCTCTCTCTCTCTCTCTCTCTCTCTCTCTCTCTCTCTCTCTGTCTCAAAAAAATGCGTGAACAGTGAACACCTTCCAGAGAAGTATGAAAATTTTATCATGGCCACAATATTTGTCATTCCTGATATACAAGCTTCGACTGAATTCGTGGAAAACCAAGTTTCCTAAAATGTAGCATGTGATTGTCCAAATCTTCTATCAGTGGACCATATTCTTTTTCATTGTTCAATATTAGCTTCATTGTATAAAGAATCGAACGTGGGTGTGACTGTATCAAAACAATAAGCCACAAACCAGAAATTGTGCAAATGGCAGAAGTGCTTTCAATACATCAAATTAATAGATTTTTGTAAACGCTTCCGTTCCCCTTGCTTTTTTTTATCTTTGATAGTCTAATATCATCACCTAGTGTGAACAGACTCTAAATTAAAGAACTCTCTCTCTCTCTCTCTCTCTCTCTCTCTCTCTCTCTCTCTCTCTCTCTCTCTCTCAGCATGAAAAAAAAAAAAAGCTCAGCGACATTAGCCTTAAAATCTGATATGTCATTATCCTCGCTAATAACAGCTGTCTGTTTTGTGCGTTTTGTTCATGACCATTTTCATCATGTCTAAAGAAGACAAAGATGTCGATACTTCACCTGTCTAGTTGTGTATTGTGCATTAAAATCAACATTACTGTGTGCCCTCTTTGTGTTAGTTTGTTGTTGTTGTTGTTGTGTTGTTTGTTTTTGTTGTCGCTTTTTCGCTATCCTGCCCTGAGCGACCTTGGAGTGAAATTAATTCGGCCAAAAATGACACCACGGTTTCGTTGCAATTTACGTCAAAGTTTGTTGATATCCACAAGGCATGATGAGTCTCCCGTGAAATGAATGTGGCCACTTAACACGTTTCAGATTGTGATTTCGCGCGGTGTTGTTGTTTTCAGATTATTCTATGAAGAATGCGCCATGATGAATTTATTTCATTTGTATGTGCCATTAGATCCTTAGGTTTTGTGTAGTTATTTGTGCATTTTCCTCAAGAAGGAGCTGAAGTCTTAATTTAATAAAATCTTGAGTCTCTCTCTCTCTCTCTCTCTCTCTCTCTCTCTCTCTCTCTCTCTCTCTCTCTCTGTTTTTAATTCTCCATACATACTCGCAGGTAAAAGAATGGAACATTTGGAATCTTTAATGTCATAAACTCAATAAGATATAGATATTTTATGAACCGGACCAGCGATTGTCAGTGAAAATCGCATC
>JADBJO010003513.1:160000-165000 GCA_016801955.1 Conus betulinus
TTGTTTTCATTCATTTTTTTCTTTTAATCTTTTCTGTATTTGTAAGTGCTTAGGGCTTAGGTAAGATTAAGCGCCATAAATAACCATTATTATTATTATTATTGAGAAAGAAAAAGGCACAGAACGACAGAAAAATCAAACGAAAGAAAAAAAAAACACCCAGACGGGTAAAAAAAAAAGACAGAAAGAAAGAGAGAGAGAAATACAGACAGGAAGATAAAACGGAATACACATAGACACACATAAAGACAAAAAGACAGACAAACACAAAGAAAGACTAAAAGTTGACAGAAAGAAAAAGTACGACAGACAGACTGACAAAAAAAAGGAAGAGGACAGACAAAAGGATGGTTAGACAGACACAAAGACAGACTACAAGAAAGAATGCCAAATAGGCAAGCGAAAATAAAGACAGACAGACAGAAAGACCGAAGAAAAGAAAGTAAGAAATTTAGACAGACATGAAGGCCTTAAGAAGAAGAAGACAAACCGAAAGACAGAAAGACAACAAAAGAAAAAGAAAGGTGGAAAGACAGGCAGACAGACAGACAGCGTGAAAGAAGGGTTAGAAGGACTACTAGAGAGATATAAATACGAAAAGAAAGGAATACAGAGAGGCAGAAAGAAATATGAAAAAACAGACAGAAAGTCAACAGACCAAAAGAACGAAGGATACATTTTCCCGCTAAATCGTGAAATCTGAAATACGCAGCCAGAGGCGCTGTGCTCTTTCCTTTCACTCAGATCAACGCATACTGAAACCCCTCCATCGCACCTTACTGCCACCTAGAACACACACACACACACACACACACACACACACACACACACACGCGCGCGCGCGCGCGCGCGCGCGCGCGCGCGCGCGCGCGCGCGTGTGCGCATCACTAACATAGAGAGCGTAGGGAGACACAGAGAGAGAGAGAGAGAGAGAGAGGGAGAGATTGGAGAGGAGAGAGAGAGAGAGAGAGAGAGAGAGAGAGAGAGAGAACACAACAAACTGCATTTCCGAAATATCTTTTCCGGCAAAATCGGTTTGAGTGCAGAATGATTGTCATATCCAAACTGACTTTGTACATCTGTCGGAGCGAATATTCTTCATTGACGGCAAAACGTCAATATCACGACGGCAAACGCACGTCATTATCTCATGCAAGGCGCATGTGCATACTTACATGCAGCTAGAGAGAGAGAGAGAGAGAGCGGAGAGAGAGAGAGAGAGGAGAGAGAGAGAGAGAGAGAGAGAGGAGAGAGGTGGAGGAGGGGGATATGATGCAGAAATTTCTGACGGACTGACATACAATAAGTGGTCGTATATCTGGATCTTCGATCATTGTTTAATATTGGGGGCAAACATGTTTTTTATACGTCATTTATGGAATGTTAATATTTGAGGTAGTTTGAATACATATACTGTGCTCGAAGATCATGAAGTATATAGTACAGCATAAAAGAAAAGGGCACTTCGTCGTCTTCCACTTTATAACATATCAGATGAATTGAATCATTAGAAAATTCCTTGTGTACGTAGAATCACTTACTGTTCTTCTCTGTTGAGTGCCAATGTTTTGTTACAACTAGTAAATAAGCTTCTTGCTGAGAGAGAGAGAGAGAGAGAGAGAGAGAGAGAGAGAGAGAGAGAGAGAGAGAGAGAGAGAGAGAGAGACAGACAGACAGACAGACAGACAGACAGACAGACAGACAGACAGACAGACAGACAGTTGGACCGAGACATTTGGGCGGACAGTCAGGGAGGACAGTTAGAAGACAGAGATCTCAGAAACGCCCTCACACCCCACTCCGCTGCCACTTTGAAAAACTTCCATCAGAAAGACGCTGCAGAATGCCCAGAGCACAGAAGAATGTCTTCAAGAAGTCTTTTTTATACCAAGTGCCATTAGCATTTTAAACTCTAAAGCCTGTGATTGACTGCCATGACCCTTGTCTCTCAGACATGAACAATTCAGTCTGCAATATTATGCTTTTAATGTGACTATGATTGTGTGTGTGTGTGTGTGTGGGGTGGGGGGTGGGGTGTGTGTGTGGTGTGTGTGTGGTTGGGGGTGGGTGTGTGTGTGGGTGGCTGTGTGTGTGTGTGTGTGTGTGTGTATGTGTGTGTGTGGTGTGTGTGTGTGTTTTATGTAACGATTTATGTCTTTTGTGTGTGTGTGTGTGTACTTGTGAAATGATGTGTTGTGTGTGATGAAAACTTTCCGATGGACAATAAAGTTGATTGAACTGGTTATTTCCGGGGGACAATAAAGTTGTGTTGACTGAATAATTTAAATGGACAATAAACTAACAAAGAAACTTTTTGATTAGCGATGGACAATGCCTTGATTGAAGTGAATTGATTTCCGATGACAATAATGTTGATGGAGCTGATGAAAAAATTCCGTTGGACAATAAAGTTGATTGAATTGAATGGAAACAGATCCCCTTCCGACAGTTCAGTTCATTTACTGTTGCTTACAGCCCAGCCGACCGCAAAGGGCCATATCCAGGCCCTCACCCACCAGCAGACATTTATCCAAACACAGAGAGACAGACACCCCCACCCACCTTCCGCTCGGACCTTCTTTCCTTCTGTCCTAAAGAACAAGAAAGGGAGATAAACGGTTTACAATTAAAATGCAGAGACTTGGGGAAATGGACCTTCTTGCCTAGGGAGAACCAAGAGCCGGAATGTTGTGAATCGATCTTTCGCAGCTAGCCTAACAACGAAGCCCCCCCCTCCCCCCTTCCCCCTCCCCCCTAGTTCCCCCCCCCCTCCCCCCCCCACCCCCCCCCCCCCCCCCCCACCCCACACACACACACTTAGCGCATGAGGGAGAGGGAGACGGGGGATTCAGGGAGGGAAGGGAGAGTTGTGAAGAGGGAGGAGGAGGGGGAAGAGGTGTTTGAAATGGTCCGGCGGATGAGGTGGGGGGGGGGGGGGGGATCGGGCTGGAACGGAGGGGGTGGCGGGAGGGAGGGGGGCAGCATCATGAGGCTGAAGCGGAGAGGGTTCGCCAGATGTGCGTGTCGTTCCTATTAGTCTGCTGCGGTCTCCGTTGAAAACCGTTGAATGCCCTTTCTCTTTCTGTCCACGTGTCTGTCTGTCCGTCTATCTATCTATCTGTCTGTCTGTCTGTCTGTCTGTCTGTCTGTCTCTCTCTCTCTCTCTCCTCTCTCTCTCTCTCTCTCCTCTCTCTCTCACACACACTCGCTGTCACACAGCCCTGACATGACCCTTTGCGGTCGGCTGGGATATATACAGTATTACCTTACCTTACCTTACCTTACCTTACCTTCTCTCTCTCTCTCTCTCTCTCTCTCTCTCTCTCTCTCTCTCTCTCTCTCTCTGTTTTAGTATATCCAGCTAATCAGAATATTAGAGAAAAGTTTTTTATTCCTGAAAATATTAAAAGCAGCCCTGTCTTCTTCCGCTTGTGTATGTTGATAGATTCAACCAATAAAAATAAAGTGAAAGAAAAGGTCAGTCTTTTTTTCTTTATCACACCTTTAAGATTAGAGACGTATTGTGTTCTTAGCATAGTTTGATTTTTTCTTCATTGCTTCCTTATTGGTACCTTTTTGTGCGTTTTCTTGTTTTGGATTTTATCAATATGTCACATTCCCCATCACATTGGGGTTTGCGCCAGTATGTATGAATAAATCATTTCATTTTCATTTCATCTCTCTCTCTCTCTCTCTCTCTCTCTCTCTCTCTCTCTCTCTCTCTCTCTCTCTCTCTCTCTCTCTCTCTGTCACACACACACACACACACACACACACACACACACACTCCACACACTCACACACACACACTCTCTCTCTTTCTTCTCTTCTCTTCTCTTCTCCCTCAACATTGAGCACACAGAACAAACAAGGATACATCCGTAACAAAGGTTGTTCCAACCTTGTCCGTACATCCTGTACATAGAAATAAAACCAACAGTAAAACAGTCATGTGCCTCATGAATCATCTTTTAAACACCAACCTCACAGATCTCCCCATTCACCAGCAACAAAGTGATGTTTGCTGGAGAAGTGTTTTTTCACCATGATGCAAGGCTTTGGCGGTCGAACTGATATAATGATTATATCGTTGAAAGCTGGTCTATGATGGTTTGCTTGGTATTGAACATTAGAAGAAAGAACAAGATACACCCGAAGGTGCGGGTGCGCCCAGAGAGAACCGTTGTACTCATTCATTGTATTGTGAATCATATTCAGCTTAAACACTAACTGTGACGAAAGAGTTCTCAATGAAAACTAGGAGTGCTCTCCCCTGGGAGGGTGGGTTGCGACAGTGCAGCGCCGCCTGTAGTCGTTTCTATTTACGTTGACCTGACAAAGTGGATTTTCTACAGCCTTTAGCCAGGAACAACTCTTCTATTGCCATTGCCTCCTCCTCATCATTATCATTTCTGACAGCACTTATACAGCGTCTGTCCTCTGTTAAGAGACCAAGTTCCAAGCACTTTAGAATCCGCGCGGTTTACACAGTGGGCCGACACCCAGGGTATAGCCGGTTGGAGACCTACCTGCTAATATGTATTCTGTTTCATGTGACATTCAGTCGACTGTGTCCACCAGTTTTCCCACTCATTCTGTCGCTTTTTCACAGTCGATGCATGCTATGTGTATATTTGTCATCCTCACCAACGGCCAAGCTAGCCTTCTCTGCCGAAAGTCGGTGATGGAATTTTAAGTGTGTGCGAGACGTTATGTATGCGTTCTTTATCAGAGGTCTGTGTATGTTCTAAGAGACCCCAACATTGGCGTACTATCAGCTGATCTGGAGAAGCCTTGTGAAGTATTCCTCAGTATGCCACCCCAGGGACTCCTTAGGGAGTTCAGGGAGAGAAAAGAAGAAGAAGAAGAAGAAGGAGGAGGAGGAGGAGGAGGAGGAGGACGAGGAGGAGGAGGAGGAGGAGAAGGGGGAGGAAGGGGGAGGAGGAGGAGGAGGAGGAGGAGGAGGAGGGGGAGGAGGAGAAGAGGAGGAGGAGGAGGAG
>JADBJO010003513.1:175000-180000 GCA_016801955.1 Conus betulinus
TTTACACAGTTTGTACACCGATCGTCTGCATTCTCTTGGGGTGGAAGCTTAGGTCAACAGAACTGTTTTTAAAGAAACATTATTACTCCAGCAATTCCCTGATGCCCAAGAGCAACGCCGGGGTAAGAAAAAGTCACTGTCTTTTAACAAAGCATGCAAGATTTGCTGAAACAAGCAACGGTGACTGACTTTAACAAAGACGCTGCTACCTTAGCAAAAGCTGCCAGAATAGTGCGCCAAGATATTTTCAGTGAAGACTGCTTCAAGTTTGACGCTTCTTTCCCTTTCAATGCCAAGAAAACTCAGTTCCTTGTTCTTTGAAGATGCTTGTTCCAATGCTGTTGTACGGAGCAGACCTAAAACAACAACAGAAGAAGGATTCACAAGCATGTCTTACAGTTTGTCAGACAATTCTGTTAAACTGCAGGAAGAATGTTAGAAGTCAAACTGATGCTGGAGAGAAAAGTTGTCACTCATTGAACGCGAACCCCCTCTGTCCTTGTACTTGGGCATGAAAGTTCACACACTGACAAGATCAAAAGCACTTATCACAATGCTGCATCGTTTGGGATGGAGTCCTAGTTATGGGAGAGTTTTGCAGCCAGAGAGGCAGTAAGCACCGGCTGTCCTACACATGTTCAAAGAGCAAGGTGTTGTTTGCCCTTCACAACTGAGATTCAACCTCTTCAGTTGGCGCTCTCGATAACCTGGGTTATAACCCCTCCAGCACAACCGCTGAAGGTTCTTTTCATGGGACAGGCGTTAGTTTGTTCCAGTCTCCATCGAAGATCAACATGGGCCAGTGCCGCACTCAGATCACCCTTTCTGACGCTGGAAGAGCTCTGGCCTGACTTTGCCCGACTCTTACACCACAGTGCCTGCAGTCTCCCTCAAAGAATCCACAGTCGAGCCACCAAAGCTTGCTGAAATGAAGAGAGTGGTTGCAGACATGGCTGCTGCACGAAAACAAGACGATCAGTGGCTAACAAAAGCAATGGAATACCTAGCGAAAGAGAAACTTGAACCTCGTGGGGACACTTTGGCTTGGTCAGCATTCCATGCTCCTGTACAACATGGGTGGGACAGAGACCACAGAGAACCAGCACTTTCGCGGACTATTCCCCCCTTCTACTGGAAAGCTGCTACACACGCCATGGTGAAGCATGGCATGGACATTCTGCGCCAGTCCACTCACTTTCTAAACCCTGGGCAGATACCTGTAATGGCTGTGGACGCACCCCGGTTTGTGCTGGCCAAGAACATACAATGGAAGTGGCCTGAGATGTATGGTGAAAATGCCACAGTCATTATGCTGGAGGTCTTCATGTCGAGATGAAATTTGGGATACCATTGGAGACTGCTTGGAATGTTCAGGGTGGACTGCTGCTCTGGTAGAGGCAGAGGTTGCGTCTTCAGGTATTGCAGAGTCATTCTTGCGTTTGTTCACACCTGACAAGAACAAGACATACGCATCAAATCGGTGCTCTAAACACTTGCACAGCTCCAGAAGAAGCATTTCTTGCTTCACCTGGACCTCAGACTGAAGAAGCGATGTCGTCAACATGGAGACAGGAGATGATTTCAAAGAGCCCAGCATTTCATTTCTGGGACTCAGTACTCAGTCTAGAGCTTCTAGGATTGGTCTATGTCAGATCGCTCAGAAAAGCAAACTTCAGACTGTAGTGTCGAGACACTGAAGGTCATGGCCCCCTGGTGTTTTTTGCTTTGGATCACCAGAAGTGTTCACGCTGGCTCCCAGTCCACATCAGAGACAAAGAGAACTTGCTGACTCTGTCTTAGAGGAGTTTGAACGGCAGGGACACTTTGTTCTTACAAAGACGACAAGAAGATACTCTGCAATTCCAATCGATCAAGCACACGAGCAGAATAACTCACTGCTGAAGGGATCTGGCAGTGGCAGTGGGTCTGACACAGAATCCATCAGCCTTTCAAAGGTGGACACTTTGTCTGGTCCTGAACAGGCAAGACTGATGCGAGAAATTCGAGGCAGAATTACCAGCACTTGATAATGAGGATTCCAGTCATCATGAAGAGGGGCCTGCAACTCAAGAACGCTTCAAGAAGCAATCAGTCTTCTCTGATCAAAAGTGTTCTAATGCAACGGGAACTCTTTCTTAGAATTTGGCCCTGAACTGTTGAACATTAGTTCTCGTGATGTTCTTCCTGTTCTTTCTGATGTGGTAGAGACTGTAAGAAACACTGAGAACATTGGAAAGCAGCAGTATAATGACTATATGGAATCTGTGTTGGTAAAGGGGACCAAATTAATTCACGTACATCTCTTTGGCTCACACTGCCAGTTTTTTAAAAAAAGCTGGTCAGTATGGATTACAATGATACCTTAACGTAACAAAGCAAACAAACAAACGAATAAAGACAAAAAAACATACAAGAACCATCCATGTTTTCAATAATTCAGATTCAAGTTTCACAACTTCAAAGAGTTAATGCTGGAGGGATGGAAGAAGTTCCGACTGGAAGTCATATGATGTCCCATCAAACATTTTGGCAAAGATCTGGCAGGACGTTCATTTTAGTCAATAAGCTTAACATTACAGGAAGCCTGGACTGGTGGGGAGGGGGGGGGGGTCGCTTTGTCGTGGAATTTTTGCTTTTTCTTAATGATTATTTTTTTTACATGCATACCCGTCAGTTTAATAGGTTAAAAATCAAATACCATTAAAGTTTCCTGTTTGCTTTTGAAACTCGCTGACCTCAAAACGGCTCGAGTTAAATGAAGAAGAACACACTGACTACGCATATCCCAGACCTATTTCATATTATCTCACTTGACTTTTGTCTTTCAGTTCACCTTGCCCCTCGTATCTAAATTGGATAACATCTTGGGGCTTTCTAAGGTAACCTTGCGTCTTCCGTTTAAAGTACCTTTAACGAATAACCTATAAATTTCATAACAGAATTGAAAAAATATTGGACATCCAGAATTGTTTAATCGTGAATTCAAATCGATTGGGGTCTATATTGGACATCTACTACTTGTTTCATCATGAATTCGAATCGATTGCGGTCTACATTGGACATCTACTTGTTTTAATCATGAATTCGAATCGATTGCGGTCTACATTTGGACATCTACTTGTTTCATCATGAATTCGAATCGATTGCGGTCTACATTGGACATCTACTTGTTTCATCATGAATTCGAATCGATTGCGGTCTAACATTGGACATCTACTTGTTTCATCATGAATTCGAAATCGATTGGGTCTACATTGGACATCTACTTGTTTCATCATGAATTCGAAATCGATGGGGTCTACATTGGACATCTACTTGTTTTTAAAAATCATGAATTCGAAATCGATTGGGGTCTACATTGGACATATACTTGTTTCGTCATGAATTCAAATCGATTGGGGTCTACATTGGACATATACTTGTTTCGTCATGAATTCAAATCGATTGGGGTCTACATTGGACATCTACTTGTTTCATCATGAATTCGAAATCGATTGGGGTCTGCATTGGACATCTACTGTTTCATCATGAATTCAAATCGATTGGGGTCTACATTGGACATCTACTTCATTTTCATCATGAATTCAAATCGATTGGGGTCTACATTGGACATGTACTTGTTTCATCATGAATTCAAATCAATTGGGGTCTACACTGGACATCTACTTGTTTCATCATGAATTCGAATCGATTGGGGTCTACATTGGACATCTACTTGTTTCATCATGAATTAAAAATCGATTGGGGTCTATATTGGACATCTACTTGTTTCATCATGAATTCGAATCGATTGGGGTCTACATTGGACATCTACTTGTTTCATCATGAATTCGAAATCGATTGGGGTCTACATTGGACATCTACTTGTTTCATCATGAATTCGAAATCGATTGGGGCCCTACATACCTACATCTACTTGTTTCATAGAATTCGAAATCGATTGGGGTCTACATTGGACATCTACTTGTTTCGTCATAAAATTCAAATCGATTGGGGTCTACATTGGACATATACTTGTTTTCGTCATGAATTCAAATTGATTGGGGTCTACATTGGACATCTACTTGTTTCATCATGAATTCGAAATCGATTGGGGTCTGCATTGGACATCTACTTGTTTCATCATGAAATTCAAATCGATGGGGGTCTACATTGGACATCTACTTGTTTCATCATGAATTCAAATCGATTGGGGTCTACATTGGACATGTACTTGTTTCATCATGAATGAATTCAAATCAATTGGGGTCTACACTGGACATCTACTTGTTTCATCATGAATTCGAATCGATTGGGGTCTACATTGGACATCTACTTGTTTCATCATGAATTCAAATCGATTGGGGTCTATATTGGACATCTACTTGTTTCATCTTGAATTCGAATCGATTGGGGTCTATATTGGACATCTGCTTGTTTCATCATGAATTCCAATCGATTGGGGTCTTGGCAGACACGCCTAAAGACGTCTTCAGGGCAAATAAATGGACGTTTTCATAGTGCAGCGCAGCATTTTCTCAGCCCCATGCTTCAGCACCATACTGTATCACAGGTTTGATTTGAGAATCAAACAGTTTGATAAATAAATGGAGAGACTTATGTCCTTATCTAGATCATCTTGGCATAATACATAAAAAAAAAGCATATTTAGCTCTGCTCGCAAGATCGTTACAAGCGGCTGAAAAACTTAGTCTTGTTGAAAAATGAATTCCGAGGTATCTAGATATGTCAATGACTGGCATACGGATTCCACTATAAGTCCGTCGTTCTCGAACACTTAAATATCCACCCTTTCCGAAGACTGTTACATTCTCTTTTCAACATGTTTACCTGTAGCTGAAGCGAAGCAGCAGATGGATTTAGACTTTTTTTTTTTTTTTTTTTTTTTGCTTTTGAATGCCAGTGGCCTTTTCAGAGAACAGAACATCATCTGCCAAAAGAAGGATAAACAATTGTAGAATTTCTGTGGTAAACTGTGCACCAGAGAGAGAGAGAGAGAG
>JADBJO010003513.1:185000-190000 GCA_016801955.1 Conus betulinus
ACCGGAAAAGGAAAACAAACAAGCCAAAATAAAACATAAAATGCTAGTCAATGCTGACATAGACCAACAATTTACAACAGTTGAGATAATCTCATATACTTTGACAATAGAAGCATTTGTTTTCGATTAGTAGAAGTCGTCAGTTGACAAAAATTATAGACAGATTTGGGGGAGAGAAATTTTTGGCAAATACGTGTTGCGCAAAATAACCTATGATGAACATTGCATGATCAAATGAAATTCATCACCTATTGCAGACATGTCACATTTATTACATAACCCTTCTTCTTTTGGAATAGCAAATCGACGATCTACTTCAATTGGCAATTTATGATTAGAACATCTAAATTTGATAAGAGGCTAGATATAAACATCTGGTAAGCTAGAAATATACTTCTCCTCCTTAAAATCATATTTATAAAATTTGTGGAAAAAAACATTTACTGCTAGTTCAATGTCATGTTGCCACGCTTGACGAAAAGAGCATTGCCAACTATTTTTGACATTCCTACATAATGTTTTGACGTCTGTAAAAGATCGATAGCTCCAAACACAGTCAAAACCAGATTGTACAAGTATGTTTTTAATGCACGTTAACCAGGGAGACACAGTTTATGCGCTATTGTGCAAATGTAACATGAAAGAATAAAACCTAACCGACATTTTCTCAACAGGAGATTGAACCAAACTAGCCCAAAATCGAATCAATCGGACAAAGACTGTAATTGATAAAGGGTAACGTCCTGTTTCACCATAAATCATGTTTGTCATTGTACTCCTTTTTAAGCGAAATAAATTTTGGCTGAAATTTGTCAGTAATATTTAGATTTTCATATCCCCATATTTCACAACCATACAATAATACTGGAACAATCATTTCATCAAATAAATCTAAAATAACATGAGTATGTAAATCCTTTGTTCTTGCCCTTTGTATCAATTTTAACATGGCTAATCACGCCTTTTCAAAAGCGTTTTTCTTACATTTAGCGAAAGAACCCATTCGATTAGAATCTGCCCCTAAATATTTGAAGCTGGTGACAACATCAACTTCTTTATTTCCATAATGAATTGTGTCTTGTTTATTCACCCTTGCACTATTAAATATCATTACTTAGTTTTAGGAGCATTAACTGTTAGCTTCCACTTAATACAATATAATAGCAAGGAATCTAGTGCTTTTTGTAATCGCACTTTTGTCTCAGAAAATAGAATGTGACATCTGCATATAACAAGACAAAAAGTTTGACAGAATCCGTTAAATCAATATCCAAAGAAAGCCAAATTTCTAATGGTGAACACCCAGTGTCTTTCAGATATCCTTCAAGATCATTCAAATACAAAGGAAATAATACAGGAAAAAGATTCTCACCTTGACGAGCACCTTTATAGCTCAAAAAAAAAAAAAAGTCTGACAAATTACCGTTCATAAATACGGAAGACTTCAAATCACTATACATATTCATTATGACTTGTAGGATTTTGCCATTGATTTTTTTCCTTTATGAGTTTAGACCATAATGCTTCTGACTCCGGAAAACATCTATTAAACTTTTAAGTATAAACACATGGTTCATAGTAGAATGATGTTTTCGGAAACCAGATTGATTTTCCAATAAAATCTGATTCTGTTGAAGAAAGGATGACAATCGGTTATTCAAGCTGTTGTAAATAATTTACCAACACAACTCAGCGAATTATACCTCTATAATTGTCACAGTCATGTTTACTACTTTTCCCTTTGTACAGTGGTTTAATCAGGCCAACAGTCCAGTCATATGGAACATTCCCAGAATTGAGAACTCTGCTGAACAATTTACCGAAATTTGGAATAAGTAAATGGTGCACTATATTCAATATATTCATTACATATTTCATTTATTCCCGCAGCTTTCGCTGTTTGGATATTACGCACTGCACTAAAAATTTCGTTTTCATCAATATCAGCATTTCAAAATTCTAAATCATATTCAGCATCAGAGAACTCCAGTGTCGCTCCCATTATAGTCTTCTTCATCAAGATTTAGTGCTTTGAAGTGTTCATAAAACTGTTTTATATCAACTGGACAATAGCAACTCGCACTGTCATTCAGGCGTTGCCAGGGAGTGGACATCAGGTTTCCTGGCATACGTAGTCCAAGCAGTATCAGAAAGTGCCAGTATCATTTCTGTTGCCACAAAGCCATTAAAGAAGAAAGCAGTACTCCCAAGAATGAACTCGGTTCAGAAATGCCCACTCAAACGGGTGGATGTGTGTGTGTGTGTGTGTGTGTGTGTGTGTGTGTGTGTGTGTGTGTGTGTGTGTGTGTGTGTGTGTGTGTGTGTGTGTGTGTGTGTGTGTGTGTGTGTGTGTGTGTGTTTGATCCAGTAAATAAGACGCTCGCTTATGAAGCAGATTACCAGCAAGATTAGAGATGCCAGCTTTCAGGTGAAAAACCCACGACATGCCGATTTTCTTATGACCCCCCCCCCCCCCTGCCCCCCCCCCCCCTCATCATCCCCCCACTTCTTCAACTCTGGATACTTACAGAGCAGACGTGCACTTCAAGCATGTCTCTATTGACCATTGAAATGCGGTTATGGATCCTCAGCCGGGAAGATGGCCACAAGGACCCCCGTCGTTCGCTGAAAACCAGGACCATGCAAAACAAAGACAGATACCCTGACTACAAGCAGATCGGATGAAGTGTTCGTCAGGACGAAGCTGTATATCTAACCGGTACAAGGTCTTGTAAAGTTGGACCAATCCCATCGGATAATAAATCGCAAAACCGTCCAACGCATCTACCACAGGTAGCCGTAAAAGACAATGTTATGTGATTATACACAGGCAATTTTATTACACACACCTGTATACTCGAAAAGGCGAGGGGAGGGGTGGAGGTGGAGGTGGGGTTCCATGGTACATACCACGTGACAAGCAAAATACTGTAAAACATGTGTGCTTATATGATGTTGGTATTTACATGACAAGCTGCATAAACATTTTTTTTTTTTTCTAAGAGAAAATCCATTAGATTCTTGTTTAGAGATGATCCACCAGATGTGAATCGTGCGTTTAAAGAAAAAAAATGCTCTTCCAACTGTTCTAAGATTCGGTGGGCAAACATCTGGTTTGAGGAAGTCGTAGTAAGCGTATTGATTGGTGTCTCCTTCTTTTAAGCTCTCATGGAATCGATTTTGACATAGTATCGGCTCTGACTGGCCCCCCAGTAATAAAGTGTCTAAACATGTGTGTGTGTGTGTGTGTGTGTGTGTGTGTGTGTGTGTGTGTGTGTGTGTGTGTGTGTGTGTGTTTAAAGATGAACCAACAGAAACTAAAAATGGTAGAGTCTAAATAGTCTGGTTTCGTTTTTCTCTCAAACACAATTAGACTTTGCTACAAACAAGAAAAAGTATTGTCTAGCAGTCAGAAAGGTCATATTTTCTAATTTTGTACCGCCCATTTCTTTCCTTTTTTTTTTTTTTTTTTTTTTTTTTTTTTTTTTTTTTATAACGCACATAAATAGCAGCATCCTCGGATCGTTCTTTGAGCTTCTGCACAATTCATGCTCTCAATTACCAGCCTCACGGGGGTCGATGATTTCCGGTCACGTGAAATGCAATGTTCCCGTTATGAAGACACTGCAAGAGGCAGTCAGCGTGTGGTACACAGGACAGGGAATTGGAAAGGGCAGCCCAGGACAGGCCGCGCTGGCGGATGTTGTTGTTGGTGGCCTTGGCTCCAGTGGGAGCTGATGGCTTGAACGAACGAACCAACGAACGAACGAATATATAAAAAGAATAACTCTGTTTGCAATGGAAAGACAGGGGTTATCTTCTCCTTTGTTCTGGAACAGGTCTTATTTGGCCCTGTCAGTCAGCTTAACAGTTCAGTGAGAGAGAAATATTGATCAGGGCAGCCTTTTAACGCGACATTGCCCCAGTTTCCCATCCCTCGTCGTCCCACCACGCCCAGATCCCGCGCCTGACTAGTGTTTGGGACCATGCAGCGAAGCAGAAAACGTTCTGCACAGCTGACCCGAATTCCTACCAACATTTCTGCCAGTCAAACCGGGGTCTTTCATCTTTCCTTTGGTTAGAGTTGACGGAATGCATTGGGATGGACGTGATAGCAAGTAAGACTTCGGCAACAGACTCCGTAGAAGGACAATTCTTTGATCGTGAATGGTATGTTATCAGTGTCCTGATTGTTGCTTTTTTTTCTGCGATTTCAGTCTTTGAACAACACAAAAAAAAAAAGAAAAAGAAAACGTAAATGGGTGGGGAGGTTGATTAGATTTCGCAACAGATTCAGGACAAAGTCATTCTCTCTCTCTCTCTCTCTCTCTCTCTCTCTCTCTCTCTCTCTCTCTCTCTCTCTTCCCTCCCCTCCCCCCCCCCCCCCCCCCCCAGATAGAACCAACCAGATAGATAGATAGATAGATAGGTAGATAGATTGTGAATATACCGATACGTACGTTTGTGTGTCTGTGTTTGTGTATACGCACACTCTCATACTCTCAATAGACTTCTTCAGGCAAAGGGCAAACAAACAAACAAAAATCAGGGAAAGATGACGTGTCCTTTTTATTGCAAATACAGTGACCTTTTCTCAGTTTATGGGTCAAGATCACTGCGCAGTTTTGTGCATGCGTCGTTTGGTAACAAAACGTCCGGCACATCCCCCCCCCCCCCCCCCTCTCCTCCCAAGACATATAGATCTGAATCGATCGAGAATAATAATAATAATAAAAGTGATAATAATAATGATAATAATAACTTTAATCATAATGATGGGAAGTGAACTCAAACTGTTTATAACACAGTGTCTGTATCAAAGGCTCACCGTTTCACACCTATGTTTTTTTGGCCTTCTCTCTCTCTCTCTCTCTCTCTCTCTCTCTCTCTCTCTCTCACTAAACTGTTAAGCCGACTGATAAGGCCAAATGGACCTGGTCCAGAACAAAGGAGAAGATAACCCCTGTCTTTCCATTGCAGACAGAGTTATTCTTTTATCT
>JADBJO010003513.1:202500-207500 GCA_016801955.1 Conus betulinus
GCTAAGCTTAGATGCTGCCGCGCCTTGCGACGCATGAAGCAGTCGAGGCGCTCCACTGTGTGCACGGTCCTCAGCCAGTTTGCTGGTGTCACTCCATCCTCTGTCAACAAGTCTAAGGTCTCTCTGTCCACTGTCTGTCGCCAGCTCATCCTGGGTCGTCCCTTTTTTTTCTCTGGCCTGCTGGGGTCCATTTAATGGCCTGGTTTGCAGGTCTTGATGAGGGTAATCTCAAGACATGACCCAGCCAGTGGAGGCGCCGTCTGCAGACGATGGTTGACACGGGGAGCTGAGAAGATACAAAGTCAAATGTCATCACAGTCAATCTCCCTGTCGTGTTGTTTGAGGTCAACAAGACGTCGACAGATAAACAGGAAGACCCTTATTCACCAGGCGAAACATTACGAATCTGTGTCATCCCCCACCCACCCCCCCCACCCCCACCCCCCCCCCCATCCTTGCCCCACTTCCCGCCATGGAAACTGAAGACATGATTTCTGTCAAGTTTTAAGTTACAGCTCTTCTCTCATCTTCTGGTAATTGATGCGCTCAGGAACATGTATATTAAAACGTGATGCACCACAGCTGTATTTGACCTTTGCATCGCTAATAACTATGGCTTTTGCAGCCAGGGAAGGGAGTTGTCACGCATCATCCTAGAATTAATTTGCCGGATGACTTGCTTGTCAATAATTTTTCTTGGGAAACTGTACAGCTGAGCGTTGCTGATTCTATCTCCATGCATTATTTTGTGGGGTTTGTTTGTTTGTTTGTTGTGTTTGTGTTGTTTTTTACTGTTTGCCAGGAGGTTTGGCCTCCATTCATGTGTCATATTGACTTTTCGCGCTAGAGGTCACACAGAGAGAGGTGTTGTCCTTTGTGTCCTTTCCTCTCCCTCGTCTCTCTCTCTCTCTCCTCTCTCCTCTGTCTCCTCTCTGGTGTTGTGTGTGTGTGTGTGTGTGTGTGTGTGTGTGTGTGTGTTATGTGTCGGTGGTAGTTGTGTCCTCTCCCTCCTCTCTCCCTCTTTGTCTCTCGTCGCCTCTTTCTCTCAATCTGCGGTCTCTGTCCTCTCTCCTTCCTCTCTCGTCTTCCTCTGTGTGTGTGTGTGATGGTGTGTGTGTGTTTGTGTCTCTACGCGCTCTCTCCTCTCGCTTCTCTCAGCTCTCTTCCTCTACATCCTCTCTCTCTCTCTCTCCCTCGTCCAGGTGTCTCCTCCCGTCCGTCTCATCTCCTCTCTCCCTGTCATGTGTGTGTATGTGTCACCGTTGTGTGGTCCGCTCTCTTCTCTTTCTCTCCTCTCTCTTCCCTGCCTCATCACCTCTCTCGCTCCTCTCTCCTCCTCTCCTCTCCTCCTCTCTTCCTCTTCCCTCTCCCTCTGGTCCCCTTCTCATCTCATCCTTCCAATCTCCCCTATCTCCGCTTCTCTCTCTCTCTCTCTCGCATCCAATTCTCCTCTCACTCCCTCCTCTCTCTCCTCATTCTGTGTCTCTCGTCTCTCCTATATCCTAGGATGCCCCCAATTACGCCTGCATTAACATAACACATTCCGAGCCCAGCTATGCATGAGAGAAAATCTGGCGGAGGGCAACCTGTTATGAGCATCAAGAATTGACGTTGCGATGCTGACTTTTTTTTTCCTCAGGAAGGACAACAGAGAATCCGCATACCATGAATACTTACACATGTGCATGTGCGCGTGGATACAGACAAACCCACCACACGTACACAAGCACACCCATGCACCGCACGCTCACGCATAGCATTCACACAACACCACACACACACGACACCACACACACACAACACCACACTACACACACACACACCAAGCGTTGTATGCCACAAATGCAACAATGCCAGAGACATCAATCGAGAGAGAGGGGTGGGGGGGGGGGAGGGGAGCGAGCGAGATAGAGATAGAAAGAAGGAGAGAGACTTGTATGCAAACGCTAAAATCTCCATGATACCAAAAATGTGTACAACAATAAGATATCATCCATCGTAACCGCCCTCTCCTGGAACCTATAGACATATCAAGTCAGTCGTCCTTCCACCTCACAAACCCCGTTTCCTATGTCTGATGATTCTCCTCCCTAGACACACCTCCTTCCATCCCTCCCCCCCCCCCCCCCCATCCCCCCCCCCCCCCCCCCCCCCCCCCCCCTCCTGCCCCCCCACGACACCATCCACCGCTGTGTCACAGACACTCGCCTATTAACGCGCATCCAACAACAATACATGGGAGCTAGTTGCAGAAGTGAGACGACCGCAGGCGGAAATCTAAACACAAATCTGAAATAAAATGTTAGCGATCCCCCCCTCCCCCCCCCCCCCCCCCTCCCCCTCTCCCCCCTAGGCATAGGAATCACAAGACAAACACGACGCGTTTCGAACCTCTTAAGTCCTTCTTCAGGCAAGATACAACCACATTTGTTCGTTTCGTTTTCGTTGTCCTGATTGTTTTGTATCTTGCCTAAAGAAAACCTAAAAGGTCGAAACGCGTCTTGTTTTGTCTTGTGATTCGTTTGTCCACGTTTTTGTTTTTTTTTTTTTTTTTTTTTTTCTTTTTTTTTTCCCCTTTTTTTTTTTTTTTACTTTTTAGGCATTCGTTGACATTTATTCAACAAACAGGGAGTTCAAACCAATAAACAATACTGTACCCATGGGGAGAATTCGAGCAGGGGAGAGACAGACATTCACACTACTATACCATGGGTCAATAGTGGAATCGAGAGTGTCATGCAAAATGATGAGGTGTCTTTATATGCACTTGCAGCCGGTGGTCCACACAGCAGTCCTGTCAGCTTCTTCGGAACTTCAGTTATTTAATGTCGTTTGGAATGGAAGGCTGTGTAGGGTGATTTCTTTCAGTTTACTACGTCAAGAGAGTGTATGGTTATGATCACATTATCATTATGGATACTTATATAGCGCCTATCCTGGCTGGAGAACCAGCTCTAAGCGCTTTTACAATCCACGCTCGTGTTACACAACGGGCTGCCTACCTAACGGGGTTTCCTTTACTTCCTTCATTTCTTCCATTTGTTTCGTCGCAGGGTGCATGATATGTGTGAATGTTATCCAATACCAATGGCCAAACTGGCCTTCTCTTCCGAAATTGGTGATGGGATTTTACGTCGTGTGCAAGATTTTTATACATACGTTAACCACACTGAACTTCAGTTTTAAAAGTCTCATTCGAAGGACTGTATAGGAAATAGAGTCAGAACCAATGTTAACCCTGTGGGGGACCCCCTCTCCCCCCCCCCTTCCCCAACCACCTGTAAGAACATCCGGAGGAGATTCGAAGCCGACAAAACCAGGAAATCTCAAGGTTACGAGGGTATGGCGTCTAAGATCTGAGATATACTGCGCCCCCCACCCCCGAACTGGACTTTTAAAACAGCCGGCCACTTTAGGTTCGAATGCAATAATCATTTTGAGACAAAATTAATAGGGACTAACTCAATAATTTACTTTGACAAATTACTCGTCAGTATTGATTATGAAACTTTCAAAACCAGCTTTAAATTTGCTATGAGCGGAGAGAGAGAGAGGAGAGAGATGGGAGCGGAGCGTGAGGAGGGAGGTGAGAGGAGAGAAGGAGGGGAGGTCGTAGGGGATGAGGAGAGATGGGGAGAGACGGGAGAGGGAGAAGAGAAGAGAGGACGAGGGAGAGAGATGGACCGAGGACGACGGAGGAGGAGGGCGAGAGGATGGGAAGGGGGGTCGACCGGAATGAGGGGAGGAGAGGAGAGAGGCGAGATGAGAGGAGGAGAGATGTAGGAGAGAGGAGTGAGAGAGAGGAGAGAGAGAGAGTGGAAAGAGGAGAGAGAGAGAGAGAGATGAGAGAGAGAGAGTGAGAGAAGGGGCGGAGGGTGAGAGGAGAGAGGAGGACGGAGATGACGAGAGAGAGAGAGAGAGAGGACGCAGAGAAGAGAGAGTGAGCAAGGGAGAGGAGGAGGAGAGAGGAGAGGAGAGAGAGGGAGAGAGAGAGGGAGAGAGAAGAGGGAGAGATTATTCAAAGCAGGGGGACCCGACCCGACCTTCGAGAAGTTACTTTTGAGAACACGTTGTCAGAAATGAGAGCTTCGAAACCAACCTTTAATCTACTCGGCGAGAGAGAGAGGAGAAGGAGAAGAGGAGAGGGGAGAGGATGAGAGAGGAGAGAGAGGAGGACGAGAGGAGGGAGGGAGAGAGAGAGAGAGACGAGAGGACAAAAGAAGAAACGAGGGAGAGAGACGAGAGAGAGAGAGACAGACAGACAGCCAGACAGGAAGACAGCAGGTAATAACTCAGGACACAAAAAGAAAGAATTATGATAACACAGGAAAGAAAAAAACGAACAAGAGTGCTTTCCCTTGGGGACACACCCATGAGCAACGCACATCATAATGATGCCCGAACGCGGCAGTCTGGGCCAGGGGGGGGGGGAACAGGATTTTCGACGGTGGAACTGCATGCATCATGTAATCTTCTGACGATAAAACGGCGGGACCGAATATGTATATACACAGCTGAGAACGCAACATCGGCTGGGATTGGTAGACCACATGAGGACTGTCGAATATCTCAGCACTTGCGTCCATGCTGTGAACTGCTGTTATTGAGGAACAAAAGCCAAATAGTCCCCAAAGGAAGAAAACAGATGGGAAATCCCAATGCGTGTCCATCTTTGGCAACTGGAGAGGAAAAGGAATTTTGACGTAAAATAATTAAGCAAGGTCGACATTAATATGTGATGCATCAACAAGGGGACAAAAAAAAAAGCGGGGGGGGGGGGGGGGGGGGGGGGGGGGGGGGGGGGGAGGGGGGGAGGGAGGCGATGGGGGGGGAGGGAGGGGGGGGCAAACCAAAGCAAAACAAGTTGTAACAAACAAAGGGGCGGACGGAGGGAGAGGGGGGGGGTGGGGGGGGGCGGGGGCGGGAGAGGGAGGGGGGCCAAGGAAAAAGTTGTGTAACACTCTCAGGCGCAAGGGGAGGGAGGGGGGAAGGAGGCGGGA
>JADBJO010003513.1:220000-227500 GCA_016801955.1 Conus betulinus
CTGTGAGACGTAAACCTGCCCCCGTAACCGGTGTTGCATCGGGAGACATGAACGCTGAACGAAGTCGCCTTACTGACCCTCAGAAGCATCAGCGTCAGTGACAAGGACGAGCGGCCGTGCTCCAGTGGTCTGTGTCGCAGACTGCGGGATGGGGGTTTGTGGATTCGAGTCCCACCAGCTAGTTATGAGTGAGACTTGCCATGCCCGCCTTCCAAGCAGTCAGTGGGCTGCGGTCTCACATTGGAAAGCTTGAGTCACACAGTCGAGCTTCATCCATTTCAAGGACGTGCTTCAGACAGAGTTGCTCAAATGGTCTGACCAACACCGCAAGGTGTCCGTATCTCGCGGTTCTGGTTGACAGTGGAATACATTAGAAAGGAATGAGTGAGGACAGCCTTGTCACGTAGTCTCAGACCAGAATGGAAGTGCACAGCATCACATCATTCCACACCCTCGTTGATCTGTATGTCTGAAAGGTCTCGCGTTCCGGATGTGGCTGTGTGAAGCTGAGTCAGAATGGGTGGCGTGGGAGCTGTGTCACCATGGGGGGGCACTGAAAATAGCACACCAAAAAGAAAAAATGATGAAAGTCTTCACAAATGATTCTGAGTTATCTAGCAACACCACAGACAAGCAGAGAGGCAGACAAGCTTGAAAATAATACCTTACTCCCCTGTACTCCGCGCGCATGTATGTCCATTTTACATAGATCAGTCACACCATAGCTTGGACTTTTCAGTATCTCTGCACTCGGCAAACAAGCAGCATGCAGTTCAGACAAGGCTCACACTTCCTGAAGGCTCACACTCCCTGAAGGCTCACACTCCCTGAAGGCTCAAACTTCCTGAAGGCTCACACTCCCTGAAGGCTCACACTCCCTGAAGGCTCACACTCCCTGAAGGCTTACACTCCCTGAAAGGCTTACACTCCCTGAAGGCTTACACTTCCTGAAGGCTTACACTCCCTGAAGGCTTACACTCCCTGAAGGCTCACACTCCCTGAAGGCTCACACTGAAGGCTCACACTGAAGGCTCACACTTCCTGATGGCTCACACTGAAGGCTCACACTCCCTGAAGGCTCACACTCCCTGAAGGCTCACACTGAAGGCTCACACTGAAGGCTCACACTCCCTGAAGGCTCACACTCCCTGAAGGCTCACACTCCCTGAAGGCTCACACTGAAGGCTCACACTTCCTGAAGGCTCACACTGAAGGCTCACACTTCCTGAAGGCTCACACTCCCTGAAGGCTCACACTCCCTGAAGGCTCACACTGAAGGCTCACACTGAAGGCTCACACTCCCTGAAGGCTCACACTGAAGGCTCACACTCCCTGAAGGCTCACACTCCCTGAAGGCTCACACTGAAGGCTCACACTCCCTAAAGGCTCACACTGAAGGCTCACACTCCCTGAAGGCTCACACTCCCTGAAGGCTCACACTCCCTGAAGGCTCACACTGAAGGCTCACACTCCCTGAAGGCTCACACTGAAGGGCTCACACTCCCTGAAGGCTCACACTGAAGGCTCACACTCACTGAAGGCTCACACTCCCTGAAGGCTCACACTCCCTGAAGGCTCACACTCCCTGAAGGCTCACACTCCCTGAAGGCTCACACTGAAGGCTCACACTCCCTGAAGGCTCACACTGAAGGCTCACACTTCCTGAAGGGCTCACACTCACTGAAGGCTCACACTCCCTGAAGGCTCACACTCCCTGAAGGCTCACACTGAAGGCTCACACTCCCTGAAGGCTCACACTGAAGGCTCACACTCCCTGAAGGCTCACACTCCCTGAAGGCTCACACTCCCTGAAGGCTCACACTTCCTGAAGGCTCACACTCACTGAAGGCTCACACTCCCTGAAGGCTCACACTTCCTGAAGGCTCACACTCACTGAAGGCTCACACTCCCTGAAGGCTCACACTCCCTGAAGGCTCACACTGAAGGCTCACACTCCCTGAAGGCTCACACTGAAGGCTCACACTCCCTGAAGGCTCACACTCCCTAAAGGCTCACACTCCCTGAAGGCTCACACTCCCTGAAGGCTCACACTCCCTGAAGGCTCACACTGAAGGCTCACACTCCCCTGAAGGCTCACACTCCCTGAAGGCTCACACTCCCTGAAGGCTCACACTCCCTGAAGGCTCACACTGAAGGCTCACACTCCCTGAAGGCTCACACTCCCTGAAGGCTCACACTCCCTGAAGGCTCACACTGAAGGCTCACACTCCCTGAAGGCTCACACTCCTGAAGGCTCACACTGAAGGCTCACACTCCCTGAAGGCTCACACTGAAGGCTCACACTCCCTGAAGGCTCACACTGAAGGCTCACACTCCCTGAAGGCTCACACTCCCTGAAGGCTCACACTCCCTGAAGGCTCACACTGAAGGCTCACACTCCTGAAGGCTCACACTCCCTGAAGGCTCACACTCCCTGAAGGCTCACACTCCCTGAAGGCTCACACTGAAGGCTCACACTGAAGGCTCACACTCCCTGAAGGCTCACACTGAAGGCTCACACTGAAGGCTCACACTCCCTGAAGGCTCACACTCCCTGAAGGCTCACACTCCCTGAAGGCTCACACTGAAGGCTCACACTCCCTGAAGCTTCACACTCCCTAAGGCTCACACTCCCTGAAGGCTCACACTCCCTGAAGGCTCACACTGAAGGCTCACACTCCCTGAAGGCTCACACTGAAGGCTCACACTCCCTGAAGGCTCACACTCACTGAAGGCTCACACTCCCTGAAGGCTCACACTGAAGGCTCACACTGAAGGCTCACACTCCTGAAGGCTCACACTGAAGGCTCACACTGAAGGCTCACACTGAAGGCTCACACTCCCTGAAGGCTCACACTCCCTGAAGGCTCACACTCCCTGAAGGCTCACACTGAAGGCTCACACTCCCTGAAGGCTCACACTGAAGGCTCACACTCCCTGAAGGCTCACACTTCCTTAAGGCTCACACTGAAGGCTCACACTCCCTGAAGGCTCACACTGAAGGCTCACACTGAAGGCTCACACTCCCTGAAGGCTCACACACTGAAGGCTCACACTGAAGGCTCACACTCCCTGAAGGCTCACACTCCCTGAAGGCGCACACTCCCCGAAGGCTCACACTTCCTGAAGGCTCACACTGAAGGCTCACACTCCCTGAAGGCTCACACTGAAGGCTCACACTCCCTGAAGGCTCACACTCCCTGAAGGCTCACACTCCCTGAAGGCTCACACTCCCTGAAGGTTCACACTTCCCGAAGGCTCACACTTCCTGAAGGCTCACACTGAAGGCTCACACTCCCTGAAGGCTCACACTGAAGGCTCACACTCCCTGAAGGCTCACCACTGAAGGCTCACACTCCTGAAGGCTCACACTCCCTGAAGGCTCACACTGAAGGCTCACACTCCCTGAAGGCTCACACTGAAGGCTCACACTTCCTGAAGGCTCACACTGAAGGCTCACACTCCCTGAAGGCTCACACTGAAGGCTCACACTTCCTGAAGGCTCACACTGAAGGCTCACACTCCTGAAGGCTCACACTCCCTGAAGGCTCACACTCCCTGAAGGCTCACACTCCCTGAAGGCTCACACTCCCTGAAGGCTTACACTTCCTGAAGGCTTACACTGAAGGCTCACACTCCCTGAAGGCTCACACTCCCTGAAGGCTCACACTGAAGGCTCACACTCCCTGAAGGCTCACACTTCCTGAAGGCTCACACTCCCTGAAGGCTCACACTGAAGGCTCACACTCCCTGAAGGCTCACACTCCCTGAAGGCTCACACTCCCTGAAGGCTCACACTGAAGGCTCACACTCCCTGAAGGCTACACTCCCTGAAGGCTTACACTCCCTGAAGGCTCACACTCCCTGAAGGCTCACACTTCCTGAAGGCTCACACTGAAGGCTCACACTCCCTGAAGGCTCACACTGAAGGCTCACACTCCCTGAAGGCTTACACTCCCTGAAGGCTCACACTCCCTGAAGGCTCACACTCCCTGAAGGCTTACACTCCCTGAAGGCTTACACTCCTTGAAGGCTTACACTCCCTGAAGGCTCACACTGAAGGCTCACACTCCCTGAAGGCTCACACTCCCTGAAGGCTTACACTCCCTGAAGGCTTACACTCCCTGAAGGCTCACACTCCTGAAGGCTCACACTCCCTGAAGGCTCACACTCCTGAAACAGCTCGGTTTCCTCGTACATCAGGTACGTGTGTCTTCCAGTGGGCTTTTGTTTGATGAGGCTTGGCAGAGGAGCTGTTCCGTACAATATGGAGGAGTCTGAAGGCGGCAATTCCTCCCGTGAGGAAAATAAAACAAAAACCTTTCTTGTTCTTTATTTCTTATGAAAGGTGTTTTCAACCGGAGAAGATTAATCTGTTTTCTATCGGTCTAGATTTAAAAAAGGGGGTACGGGAGGTGGGAAGGAAACGGAGGGGAGGGGGAGGAAAGGGAGTTTAATCTGTTTTTGTATCGGTCCAGATTTAAAAGGGGTATGGGAGGTCGGAAGGGGAGGGGAGGGGTGGGAACGGGGGGTGCCGAAAATCCTGGAATGACGTCCCTTCCTGCTCTTTCTGTGGAAGATTACATCCGGGGAGGTGAAGTGTCTAGTTTTCTTGTGGGGGTGCTGCAGCTGTCGTGTTTTTGTTTCAAGAGCGCATGTCTACCTCAGGGAAGCCGTCAGTGTGGAATACTTTATTTCCCCACAGCGCCATCATCATCCTCTGCCTCTCTGCAACTCATTTCCTACCCTGCTGTATCACTTCCTCCTCCTCCTTCTTATCTTTTGCTTCAGCTTCTTTCTTCTTCTTCTTCTTCTTCTTCTTCTTCTTCTTCTTCTTCTTCTTCTTCGCTTTGTCGTCGTCGTCGTCGTCTTCGTCGTAGCCGCCGTCGCCGTCATTGTCTTCGTTGTAGTCGTCAGTCAAAGTACTAAGGAGAAACAGTCTGATCTTGTGATATCTTTCCAGTTTAGAGAATCATAGGAAAAAAATGGAAAGGAGGGAGGGGGTTGGTGTCGAGAGAATGTGGGCTATGGTAGAATAACGATGAATCTGAACTGAATCTTAATGGGGCGTGTTCTATTCAGGATTGTTTTTTTTCTTTGGTTTCGATAGGTTTGTTTTCCGTCCTCTGCCAGTAGCATGATGTCCACGCCAGTGATGAAGGCTCGCTCATTCAGAGCTACAAACCAGGCCTGTGCTGTGGCAGCCTCAGCACCAGCAGTTGACAGTGTGCATTCATTGCATGATCATCATGGGGTGTACGCATTAGAGGACACGTGTGTGGGTCCCCTATGCTGACAACAGCACCGTATCCTTACAGTGGCCCCAAATGCAGATTTTCTGTTTTTATTTTCGGCACAATTAACCACAAGTATGCGTATTGCAGTCAATGCTCTGAGAACGGAATCCATCGCCAAGAAAGAATCTTTAAACAGAACATACAGGGGGCCGGAATAGCTCAGTTGATAGAGCGCTGGACTCGTGATCCTGGGGTTGTGGGGTTCGAATTTCGGTACAAGGGGATTTTTCCCTCGGAGTTAACATTGGTTCTGACTCCTTTCCCCATACAGTCCTTCGAATGAGACTATAAACCGAGGTTCGGTGTGTGAACGCACGCACAACATCTTGCAGTCATGTAAAATCCCATCACCAACTTTCGGAAGAAAAGGCCAGTTTGGCCGTTGGTATGGATGACACGTTACACATAGCATGCACCTCCCCCGAAGATGGAGTATGGCTGCCTTAATGGCGGGATAAAACAAAACGGTCATACACACAAAACTCCACTGCCTGTCTATACAGGCAGTGTCCGCATGAGTATCAGCCTGCGTACGCAGAAAGTATGAAAAGAAAAACAAAACATACGATTTCTGTAACCAAACACAGCACTGCATCCTTACCCCATCCGCCTGATGAATAAATGCATATCATAGTATCGTCTGCCTTGCGCGCGCGTTCAATGACAACCGGGTCAAGGGCCTCAGTATGCACGATCCCTGGTCACTTTGAAAGACAAAGCGAGAGAAAGACCCCGCGTGCCCCGCGTAAGTATGGTGAACAGCGTCTTCCCCCTAGTGTATAGGAATTTGGCCGAAGGCGCGTACAAGCTGGAGGAACTGGCTCTGTGGACGAACAACACGTGCCGTCCGTAGCTGTTGGAAAGAATGAGTAGGCTACAACCGTTAGGGAGTGTGCGTTGCTGTTAGCTTACGGTCAACTGTTAGCGTAAGGCGCCCACACACGTAACGCACTGCTAAATCATTTCAACAGTTCTTAAATAAATGTTAGCGAACCGCCCAGAGAAACGTGGACAAACGAGTCACAAGACAAAACACGACGCGTTTCGACCTCTTAGGTCTTCTTCAGGCAAAAGATACAAACAAATAGAACAACAAAAATTCCCTTAGCTTTGGTCGCTTCAGAGTTCAGCGCAAGGAAGGGTGATTCAAGAAGACCTAAGGTGTCGAAAACGCGTCGTGTTTTGTCTTGCGACTTGTTTGTCCACGTTTCTCTTGGGCGGTTCGCTAACACTTATTTAAGATTTGTTTAGATTTCCGCCGGCAGTCGTCTCACTTTGCAACTAGATCCATTTGAACAGTGTTCACCCTGCCCGCTTTCATGAACTATCTGCACGTTACGTCCTGTCTAGACCCCTACGGACGACAACACCTGCCATTACTCAGTTAGAATGATGAAGGTGATAGTTTAGGATTCCTTTTTCTTAGTGGAGAGAGAGAGAGAGAGAGAGAGAGTATAGGGGTCATCCAACACAACATGACAGGATTGTGCTGTGCGCATCCGTTCATACCATACCTTGGTGTGCCAGTCAGGCCCGAGAGATACGGACGACGCCTGCAGTGTTGGTAAGGAAATTTGAGCAACACTGTCAGAGACGCATCCATTAAGTGGGATTAAATTGTCTGAGCGGGTCGTGTACTTACACTGAAGCCTTGAGACAGCACAACGTATAGCAAAATACACTAAAACACAATAATAATAATAATAATAACAACGCGCGCACACACACACACACACTCTGCGCGCACGCGCACACACACACTCACACACACACATGCACGCACGCATACACTTATGCATGCACGCGCGCACGTGCACACACACACGCACACACACACACTCACATACACACACTTGCACTTGCGCACAAGCGCACGCGCACACACACGCGCGCGCGCGCACACACACACACACACATACACAGAGAGACAGAGAGAGAGAGAGAGAGAGGGTCAGGGACAGAGAGAGCTACTCAGTCGTCATGGAGCTATCAGTGGTCAAATATCTGTTAGGACTAAAACGGCCTGCAGAGTCCCCGTTACGCAGTCCACTGAGAGGATTACAACAGACAGGAAATGGGGGGAGGGGGGGGTCCAGAGAAAGAAAAGACGAAGTTAGTGGGAGAGACAGAGGAAACAGAGAGGAAACAATGATAAAGAGAGAGAAACAATAAGAAAAGGGGGGGGGGGGGGGGGGGGGGTGGG
>JADBJO010003513.1:232500-240367 GCA_016801955.1 Conus betulinus
GACAGGTACCTGCTTTGCGCACTTGTAGAACACACTGGAATCGTAGTGAGTCCCAATCCTTTGGGCGTCCTGCCTAAAGTTTGCTGTTTTTAGTGGCCATCTTAGCGTATGATCGTTTTGATAACGTCAGTGCACAATAAGATACCACTCGATCTTCGGACGAAACTTGCAATGGACACAGAAAATGGGAACAGACATTTCATGACAGTGGCAAAAAAAAAAAACAGATGAAAAACAGAGGGTAAAGGTCAAGTGTTCTCCAATTAGGTGGTCAAGAGTTGTGGTGTTGATTAGCCATAAATGATAATTTCTGAGGATACATCACACAATTAATAACCTGAAAGTGAAAAAAATTTCCTTCTAAAGAAATCATAATGCACTGCACACTCAATCATCACAATCATCACACTCAATCATCACACTCAATCATCACACTCAGTCATCTGCAAAACAAGGACCAGGTTGTAATTTCTGAAGATGCATCACACATTTTCATCATCTGCAAAGGAGACATACAAAAAAAATTAAGTGAATAGATAAAATGAATAATAAAAATAATAATGCCAAAGCCCTAAGTCTTTCATTCCACCTGCGCCGACGAGTTTTAACTCCTGTTCCATGCTGGAAACACAGGACGTCTATGCACTTGCTTAACTAACCGGCAAATGGGAAGAACGGGAGAAAGAGAGGAAAGAGGAAAGGGCAAGTGATGGGGTGGGTGGGTGGGTGAGGGGGAAGAGGGAGAACCGCGCGGGGTTCAATGATAAGTGTACCATTATCTGTCTGAGACTCGGGCGTCGTTGCCAGGCAAAACAGTGGGCTCTGTGGGCAGACACCAGGCCCTTAGGCATGAAATGAGGACTGATTGCGAGGTGCGCTCTAGAATGGATGTCGCTTTGTGTTGTCTGGGTCTGTCTGTCTGTCTGTCTGTCGGTGCGGTCGGTCTGGTCGGTCGGTCTCTCTCTCTCTCTCTCTCTCTCTCCCTCTCTCTCCTCTCTTCTCTCTCTCTCTCTCTCTCTCTCGCTACGTGTGTTTCCCTCGATGCGTGCGTCTGTGTGTGTGTGGTGTGTGGGTGTGTGTGTGTGTGTGGACAGTGAGAGAGAGAGAGGGAGAGAGAGAGAGATTGTGAGATGAGATGAGAGAGATTGTGTGTGTGTGTGTGTATGTGTGTGTGTGTGTGTGTGTGTGTTGTGTGTGTGTGTGTGGTTTGTGGTGTGTGTGTGTGTGGTGTGTGTGTGTGTGTGTGAGTGTACCAGAGAGAGAGAGAGGGAGAGAGAGAGAGGATTGTGAATGATGTTTGAATGTGTGTGTGAGTGTGTGTGTGTGTGAGTGTTGTGAGTGTGTGGGTGTGTGTGTGTGTGTGGTGTGTGTGGTGTGTGTGTTGGTGTGTGTGGGACAAATGTGCGACTCCAATTGAGAGCATGAGAGCGAGAGAGATTGTGAATGAGTCAAGAATTGTGTGTGTGTGTGTGTGTGTGTGTGGTGTGGTGTGTCGCGTGCTTGGGGTCCAATGTGACCAGTCAATAGAGAGAGAGAGGAGGGAGAGAGGCGCGGTGCAGTGGAGGAGTGTGTGTGTGTGTGTGGTTTGTGTGTGTGGTGTGTTGGGGTGTGAAATTGTGTGTGTGGTGTGTGGTGTGTGTGAGTATGATGTAGTTGAGTCTTCCTGTCTCTGTCTATGTCCGCCTGTCCGTCTGTCTGTCTGTCTCTCGCTTCTCGCGTCTCTCTCGCATCTCTCTGGTCTCTCTCAGCTCTCTGACTCGTTCAGGGGATGAATGTAGGTTCATTCGTGTGTGTGTGTGTTGTGTATGTCCATTGTGTGTGGTGGTGTGTTGTAAATGTATGTAAGTCCTCCCTCTCTCTCTTGTCTCTGTCATCTGTCTCTCTGTCTCTCTCTCTGTCTCTGTCTCTGCTCTCTGTCTCTGTCTCTCTCTCTGTCCCTCTGTCGTCTGTCTCTCTCTGCTGCAAATGTGTTTCACTCTGGCTTGTGCGTGTGTTGGGTGTGGGTGTGTTGTGTGATGTGTGTGTTGCATTGTGGTTTTCTTCCTCTCTCCTGTCGCTGTCCGCTTGTCCGGTCTGTTCTATCTGCCTGCTGTCTGTCTGTCTAATGTGGCAATCTGGTCATGTCTGTGTCTGTCTCTCTGAATGTGTGTTGCATTTTCTTGTGCTACGATGTAATGTGTGTATGACAAAAAAATTCTTTTGGGTGCGGATGCGTTGGGGGGGCGGAGGCGCCCGTGGCCGTTCTGTCTGGGGTGTGTTGTGTTGTTGTGTGTGGGTGTGTGTAATATAAGTGTATATATATATTATTCTACTGTTGTGTGTGTGTAGTGAAGTGGGTGCTGTGTGTGTGTGTAAATATGCTAGCTTCTCTCTCTCTCCTCTCTCCTCTCTCTCTCTCTCTCTCCTCTCTCCTCTCCTCTCTCTCACCGTCTTCACCGCTTTTTTTATTGCACTTTATTAAGAAAATTAAAACGTAATCTTCTTCGCCACTGAAATACTTCCTTAGGCGTTGTTTTTAAATGAATACAGAAAACCTGTCTTCTTTCTCTTCATGTTGATCTCTCTGCGGGTTTTTTTGTTTTTTTTTTTACTTTTTCTTTTCTGTCTCCGAGGATGGAAAATCTAATCGGACGTCCCTTCAACAAAGGTGGCAATACACAGTTTTAAACTGTTTTCTTTTTCCTTCTTTGTCCCTCTTTCTGTGTCCCCTTCTCTATCCCCAATCCCTCCATGGGCACATGTTTCTATGGATGTCTCAATCTATGAAGTGCACAAGGAGCAAACCACGCACACACTAACACACGCTCGCAGTTCTCTCAAGCACGCACTCACGCATGCACCACACACACACACACACACACACACACACCACACACACACACACACACAACACACGCGCGCGCGCGCGCAGGCACCGCACGCATGCACACGCGCACACACACCACACACACACACACGCACGCACGCACGCACGCACACGCACGCACGCACGCACGCACAACACACACACCACACACACACACACACACACACACACACACTCCGCTGCCTGGGGCCCGCACATCATCATTCTTTTTTTCTTTCCTAGCAATTACACTGAAAATGTTTTAGCATATTTTCTGCCGAATGTGGCGCGGAGAGAGAGAGAGGGAGAGAGAGAGAGAGAGGAGAGAGAGAGAGAGAGAGAGAGGAGAGAGAGAGATTGTCATGTTGGACACCCACACCTTCATTCTCAGAAATATTGTCTTCCCTCTGTTCCTCTGCCTGAGAAGAAGGATTGTGTTCTGCATGACTGCAACTGAGGGGGGATGGTCCGGTGTATCTTACCAGTCGTCCTGATTTGGACAGGCACGTGTTCTGGAATCGTGGACCCCTGGCTTTACTTCACCATGAAAAGCATACTTATCCTGCCCTTGGAGGTCACGTAACGTAGCTGTGCTTTGTGGTCAGACCTGTGCTAGTCTGCGCTTCATAATCCGAACCACCTGGATCCTGTCTTTTTTTTTTTTACATATGCTTCCCTGTCCAGGTGGTATCATGTTGTGTTGTCCTTCTATCTCTTGAGGATTTGATAAAAGCTTGTCGGGTTGGTTGTGGGTGAGACCGAAGACGGTCAGACGATAACGCCGAAAAACGCGTCCACTCGAAGACAGATATTACGGTCACGCGAGCGCGTGTTTGAATGTCTCGATTTGCCCTATTTTTTCTCAGGGAAAAAGACAGACCAGACAGTCAGACACAGGAGAGAGACAGACACGTCAGACACAAAACAAACAGACACAGAGACAGATGATGAGGGAAAAGGGGAGAGAGGTCTGTCGGTGGATATTCGATTTTTATCTCTCTTCCACTCGCGTGAGATTCACATCCTTAGCCTGTGGCTCTGTCTGGGAATTCCATATTATTGTCCCGTCCGATTGGCATCGATTACACAGCAACCAAGGATTGGGTCTCCGGATGGGTCCATGCCATGGAAAGAGACCACCAGGCAACAATGGACAATCAAGACTTCAGACAAGACGAGTGAAAGCACACGGTTATTCTTGAGACACATATTGTGACCAACTCTGTAGATATCTATTAATCTCCCCAAGTCGTCCTTGTCATCAGTTTGCCCCTGTTTGGTGTTTGTTGTTGTTTGATTATTTTTATTAACAAGCTTTGTCTCCAATTCTGTTTCCTCGTGAATTTGCACTAGGGGATCGGGGGATCGGGTCCGATTGCCTGTCCCACTCTGTATTTCTGTTGGGCACCTGTGTCGGATATTTCTTAAGGACTGTCCGGACATTTATTGTATCAAACTGCATAACTTTACGTCACTCAGGGATTTCTATATGCAAATTCGAGCTGAATTTCTCACTGGGAGAAACGCGTTACCATAAATAGGCTGCCCACCTATCGTGCTTTTTTTTTAATTGTCAACACATTTTTTTTACATTTTTGTTTTTAGTTGTGTGGGGTTTTTTTTCAGGAAGCCTCCATGGATTGTAAACGGTTCCTTTATGTGTACCTAATATTTACTTCCCATGGGACTCGGACTCATTCTTTCATTCCAAAGACTAGCGTTCAAATCGCCACTTATGGTCTCCTGAAAGAAGGCAAAAGATGAAAAGTCTCTATAGCTTACAGGACGTAGGGGCAGCGAATCAGTCAGAGGTTTCATGATGACTGCGGTACGGCATGATAGAAGGTGGGCTCCTCATCTCTTTTTCCCGTCGCCCTTAATCTTTGTCTTCTTTAACAATTGTTTTGTGAGTCCCGCCAAAAACAAAGACAAACAAATCACTAAGACTAAAAAACACGACGAATGACTGACCTGTGCTATGCACTGGCTGCTCACCTGGCATGGTCACCTCAGCATCGATCTCCTCTTGTACGGTCCACGACTGGGGTCACTTTGTGTCAAACTATGTGATGCCGGCGAGTTCATCGGGACAGTCGCCAAATGGAGGTGAGGGTGACGGTCCCTTAGAGACAAAAGACCTTCGTTAATATCGTACTCTACGCCCGCAGATACTCGGATATTCCTTGAATTCCAAGAGGATTTTAAGGATAATTCTTAGTGAGTCCGCGAAAAACAAGGACAAACAAAATTACAAAACATAAACGCAACGCGTTTTAAACTCTTCGGATCTTTTTTTCAAGATAAACAACTTCCGGACAACGGCAAACGAAAAGGAGAAACAAGACAACCAGAATTCACAAGAACAAGACGAAAACGAAAACGAGCTAATCACATATCTCTCTTCTGCATTTTGGGTTGCAAGAATCGCAAGGCGATTTCTCATATCGACTCGGACGGCGGCCCAATATAGAAGATAATGTGATTGTTCGGGTTTTTTTGTGGGTTTTTTTTTTTTCTTTATTTCCTTGTTTTTTCCAGTTGTCCAGAATGTTGTTGATTTTGGCCTGAAGAAAACCTAACCGGTCGAAACGCGTCGTGTTGTTTGTCCTTGTGTCTTTGATTTGTCTGTCCGTGTTTTTGATAGACGCCGCTAAGAATTATGTTTTAAAAAATTTGTTCCAATTTCCGCCTGCAATTACTTCACTTGGACACTGTCCCTTGAATCCTGCCGTCCTGAACTAAATCAGGTAACACAATTCCTGCTGAGTAGACAAAGAGGAGAATCTAAGCCCCCCCACCCCCCCTCCACCCCCAAATCTGAACCCGATGGTTGTATATTGACCTCACGACCATTACTCCAGCCAGACAAACTCTAAGACTGCAGATCCTTTGGAGAGAGGGGGGAGAAGATTAGTTCTGTTGCTAAGACCTGGGGTCCTAGCAGGGACGCTCTGTGTAGCTATACTAGACGAGTGCATTATCCCTGAAGCCAAGCACTCTGCTCTCACCCAGTACCGTACCGGGGGTTCGCCACCACTACTGTACCGCCGCCACCACCACCAAAGTGACAATATTCTGCTGGCTTGTCCCTCTCTCAAGCAGGTTACGTTCTCAAACACGTTCGTTGGGGCTGGTTGTCGGTTCGCTATGTCTGAGTCTGTCAGCAAAAATGACGCCTGTGTAAACGACTGAACCGACAAAAAAAAAAAGGAAGATGATGAAAGGGATTCTGGGTCCACGGATCCGAACTCATTCATTTTGCTACGGTATTCACAGAACAGCGCAGGGAGACCTAGGGATCATCTTGTAACAGAGGACTTGTTTGACCTTGACACGAGACTTCTGCGCCTCTCTCACCATCACGTTGCTTCTTCCTGTGGCCGGGGCTGAACAGTCCGTGATCGTTTACAAAGGATCACTTACGACTCAATGTGGACACCATCAGCCACGCAGCAGCATGCCACCGACAGATGTGGTCTTCGTTGGTCGGCTGGGCCGACTAACGGCGGCATGTTTCGAAGTGGATTTTCTGATTTGTGCGAGCCGTGCGGCGGGGAGGGAGGGGGGTTCTGTCTTTGGGTCGGGTGGGCCTTGTAGCCGTCTGGAATTATTATTATCTGCTGCGATCGGTGAGGATGAGGGGAAGAGAGAGGGGGGAGAGGACGTGTGTGTGTGTTGTGACCGAACTCGACAGTGTGGTGGTTGTGTGTGGGTGTGTGGCTGTGTGTGTGTGTGTGTGTGTGTGTGAATAATTAGCGCCTAGGAGGATGGAGTAAAAAAAAAAAAAAGCAATAATGATAAACCATAATAATAACTGACGGTTAATAATGAATTAATAATGATAATTATGATGATGATGCTTATGATGATGAGTACGATACCATTGATAACAAAAGCAATAATGATGATTACTGAAGACAGCGATAACAGTAATAATAATAATAATGCTGCTGCTGCTGCTGCTGCTGCTGTATGATGTTGATATGATGATGATGATGATGTAATAATAATAATAATGTTTAAATAGGATGATAACAAAATGATACATATAATAAGATAGTAGCAATAGCAATACCTCGTGTGTTCAGACAAGACCTTATCTCTCTCCTCTCGTTCTCCCTCTCTCTCTCTCTCTCCTCTCTCCTCTCTCTTCTCTCTCTCTTCTCTCTCGCCATCATAACCCTTCCGAAGCTGGTCTGTCGTCTTTCGTTTACACCCAGAACTATATCCAGTGTCCCTGTCTCCAACGAATTGGTATTTGTCCTGGGTGTTATCTTCCCCGGTCCGGGCTCGGTCTTGCTAGAGTGGATGGTCATTGTGGGGGGTAGTTGTCTGCATGCTTCACAGGGAAAATGTGAGACAGACAGACAGACAGAGGACAGCGGAGAAGCAGGAGCTCGCGCGCGCGACAGCGCGCGCGCGCGCACACACACACACACCACACACAACGCACACACACGCACTCGGCACGCACACACAACACACAACACACACACACCACAGAGAGAGAGAGACAAGAGAGAGAAGAGAGAGCGGAGACCGACGGTTCCAACAGACAGACAGGACAGGCGCAGCAGGCAGGACAGGACAGACAAAAACAACAGACAAAAAGCAGATAGGACAGAGAAGCTGACACTGATACCAATATACTTCTGAACGGGTTTTGATGACACAGCCAACACCCCATAACTACGACCACTCCCAACAAAAGCAAATTCTGGCCATGATTCTGTCCATAATCAGTTCCAACCGCAACTCAAGTTTCATCACGCAACGTAACATCTCTAAAACGCTAGCACAGCACAGTAAAAAACCCATCTCTTCATCATCGTTTTGTACATTGACAGACTGGAGTTATTGAGAGAAAGGGTAATGAAACCTCATCTCTTCATCATCGTTTTGTACATGACAGACTTGAGTTTATTGATAGAAGGGTAATGAAAACCTCATCCTCTCATCATCGTTTTTGTTACATTGACAGACTGGAGATTATTAGGAGAGAAAGTGTAATGAAACCCATCT